>PVKN010018662.1:0-16738 GCA_004027915.1 Capromys pilorides
CCTGCATTTGTTCTGGGTGGGCTTGGGGCCTGAGAGCACATATTGCTCCTTCTCTTTGTCATTTTGTATAGCCCTGCCTTCTGGCCTTTGGTGTAGAGCTTTGGTAGAATTCTTACCTTAGCACCAGATCTGGATCTACCAAGTTCAAACTCATCCAGGTGAGTGTGGCTTGAATCTGGCTGCTGAGCTCCACTTCTTCCTGCTGGAGCCCTTGGAGGTGAACCTGCTGTGGCACTCTGGCAAGATGTTCTGCTCCTGCATCAGCTGGGTGGGTCTTGTCTCTAGTTTCTCTGCAGGGAGTTCTGCCACAGTTTTCCACACTGGGCCTGTCTGATGGATGAAGTTCCACTCACATGCCAGGCCTTGTTGCTGGGTTGAATGAGTTTCTGGTGAGCGCCAGGCGACCTCACTCACATGCTGGGCCTGGTTGCTGGGTCAAATCAGTTTTCTCATTTAATTATAACATTATTTTGCAAAATGATTTAATAAGTTAAAATAGTTTTATTTTATTTTTAAATTTTTTGTGTGTTTTTGACTTCTTGAAATAAGGTCTTGCTATACAATTCAGAGTGGTCTTGATCTTATTTTGTAGTGCAGGCTGATCTTGACCTTGCAACGATCTTCCTGCTTCTGCCTCCTGAGTGCTGGGATTATAGGAGTGTGCCACCATGCCTGGAAAAATAGTTTTAAAAATTACATCCATGTACAGAGTCTGCCCAAAGAAATATATACATACTTTAGGAAAATAAAAACTGATATAAATATTTTAATACTAAATTTATTGAGACATAATGGAGTTAATGTAAGTTATCTTTGACCTCTACTACTCCTAGGGGTGCTCAAAGTGGGGGCTACTGGCTTCCAGAAACTTATTAGTATGGCAAGCCACTGCTTGGGTAGCTTTGATCATTGAGGTTACTGCACATGTATTTTCAATTTCTTCTCTAAGGGATAGCAGTGGAGTGGGTTTTCTGCAATATATGACATCCTCTAGGGTCTCCCATCCAAGGGTAACACTGTAGTTGTAAAAGCATACAATTAATCTTTTCTTGAAGTGTGTAGACATTTTCTTTTACTAGGCTCTGTACGTTAACTATATTATAAATTTATATAGAGCCTGAGAGAATTCCTCTGCATGCAGAGCATCCTTGGCAAGCTAAGAGGTTGGGCCCATGTGGGTTGCAGTCTTGCACACAGTCCCCTGCTGTCCAGGTTTGTGGGCTAGGAGCCATGGGCTGTACATACACCCCAGGTGTGTGATAGACTCTACCACCGAGGTGTAAGGAAGTGTATTCAATGCCATCACAACCCAAGGATGATATTGCCCAACAGCCCATTGCTCCAGCTATCTCCTGATCATTCGACAATGCATCATGGTACTATTTTCAGCAGTGCAATGAACAAGGAAACAAATACAGGGTTCAAAAGAGAAACTTCATGGTAATTGAGTTTAGGAAAATATGCATTGTGAGAATTTAAAGTTTAAAACTAGAGAACACTTCTTGCCAACATCTATGTCGATAGTGCTTTTCGCCAAGGACAATAAACAGCTGTTTGCTGCACCTACCCTGGAAGACACTACAAGGGCTATGTGGAAGCTCCTCATGGGGAGCCTAATTGTGGATTCTGTCAGCCGTGCATCTTTCAGTACCTTCTCTGTCTAGTGCTTTAATGATCTCAGCTACTTCATGCAGTAATTGTGCTAGATGAGCTATATGAGGTCATCTAGCCCTAAAGTTATACTGTTCTTATTGGCATATTTATGATGAGTGGAGAACTCTACTGAGTTAGAAAAATGAGATTTTAATGGTGGGACAGGTCCTTGAGCAAGGCTACGGATTTTCTTCTTTTTGAGCAACATTGGCCTGGTCACTGCAGATTGGGGAACTGACCACATGCTGTGTCCACCTTTAGAACAGAGATTGTTGACTTCAAATGACTTTGGGAACAAAACAGTCACATAAGCGAGTCAAATGTATGGGATGTCATAAGATAGGCAATCGTGGGGATGGTGGCAGAGATGAGCTGTGATTCAAAGGCTACTCAGTGGTGGGGACTGTGGAATGCTGGAGCTGTCCCACATCTTTCAAAGGAAGCCATCACTGTCCAGCTCTAGCCTGCAGAATATTCTTCACCAAATATTCTTCACATTATCACATTTTTTTTAAGGAAGCCAGAATTTTAATGTGAAGTGTTTCAAATTCTGAACACTTTAGTACTTTAATTTTTTTTTTTAAAGTCCTTTGGGGGCAAACAAAATAGTACTGTTGGTTCAGTGTGGTCCTTCCACTCATCAGCTTATAAACTTTGTGTTAAGGCTTTGGATTCAATATTTACTGGGACTAACCAACAGCTAGGTAAAATGCTCAAGCAATGTAATGTCCTCTGTTGGCTCATTTATTATTTTAGGGTGATCCTAAGAACACTTCACATTATAATTTTTGTTGTTGTAGTTTCTGTTGCTTGAAAGAGCAGCAGGAAGAACTTATTCAGACCTTAGATTTCCTGACTCTTTACCCAGTATTCTTTCTATCGGCTCATTCGCCTTTCCTGCTAATGAGAAGGTACGTGGTCAACCACTTTACGTGGATGTCTCTCCTTGCATATGGATTTGAGAACTGGAAACAGAACAAGAGCTAAATATTGCCTAAAGAGAAATGATGCGCTGCATCTAAGTCCTGTTACTCAGCGGGAAAGGAAAATGAATGGAAAATAAGTGTCGGCTCAAAAAATCTCGCAACTGGAGGAGGGGGTTAGAATTTAGGGACTAAGATATCATAGAGAAAAGGTGCTAGGAAGTTGTGATGGGGAAATCATCAGAAAAACGGGGGGATGTCAGCACGGATCCCAGAGGCAACTGTGTGTGGTTATTCTTCACCAACGAGGACGCCCACCCTTCAGTCACTTGTTTAATGGCTGCCATTTAGCCCATTATTCCCGAGGCCATGTGTAGGCAATGAGGAGATGATAATGAGGGAGGCAGACACATTCCTTTTCTTTTGGAGCTTTCTGTCTCGAGGGAAACAGATGAGTAAATTAGTTGTTAAGTGCAGATTTAATGCTCAGAACCGGGAGAGCAATTAGTGCTTGTGTCCCTCACCTGCCAAGCGTTTGACCACGGGCCATCTGTCCACCTTGTCACTGTTTCTCAGGGGAGACATCAGCAGTGCTCATCTTACTCCTCTGCTCAGACACGCAGACCTGCATCCAAGGAAGACACAGGGCTGACAAAGGCACCTGCGGTATTAGCAGAACTGGAAAGGAAGCAAGAGGCCCCACACGCTCATCTTGTCACTGCCTCCTAACAGCAGCATGGAGTTCAGCTGCTTTTCTCTAAGAGGCTCAGCCTTTCGAGGACTTTCAGGATGAGGCAATATATCCAGTGGTGCACCGTGACCTGGAGATCCCTTCAAATGATGCTTTATTGTATGATTTAGTGCTTCTAGCATATTCTGAAAGTGTATTGTGTAGGCCAAAAAAGCAAGCCTTAATCTAAACTACAAACTGTACTTAATCATAATGTATCCCTATCAGTACATCAGTGAGAGCAAAGATACCCGTATCTGGACATGCAGAATGCTCGTAACAGGGGATCAGTATGTGTGGGTCAGTAGAAAAGAAGGTAACTACTTTCTGATCTTTCTCTCTTTTGTTTTTGTATTTTAGAGAAGAGTGTTCAGGGTCTGACTACTAGATCAGACTCATAGTGATCTGCCTGTTTACAGTCTCCCAAGAGTGGGGATTACAGGCATGTGCCACTGTGCCCAGTCTCAATTGCCATCTCAGTGTGCCTCTGAGGCGGGGCTGGCACGGCAGTTCCAGGAATCGAACCCCCGGCCCCTGTGCCTGCTTGCAGATGCTTTAATCCACTGAGTTATTTGGCCAGCCCAAAGGTTTACATTCATTCATTCATTCATTCATTCATTCATTCATTCATTCATTCATTCCAGTATCAGGGATCAAACTTGAGACTTTGTGCTTGCTAGGCAGGCAGCTATGCTGCTGAGGTATGTCCCCAGCCTTCAATATTTCTGTAAATGTAAAACCATTCTTAAAAGAAGAGTCTGTGAAAATTTTAGGGGGGATCAAAAAGCCTTAGCTATCTTTCTTTTTTTTTTTTTTAAAAAAAAGGAAAACAAAAAGGTGCATTTTGTCCAGTACATTGAACTTGTTGGTGTTGTTAACCACGAAGCATAGCTTTTGTGCAGGCAGACCAGGAGCTGGCTCTGGTGCAGCTCTCTCTGAGTCATCATAGGTCGTCTCAAGGGGCAGGGTGAAACTAGCTGACAGAGGAGGTACTTCTCTTGTGACCTGACACGGACTGATGCTCGGTGTCCGTTCCCCCCACCACACCGGGACATCTAAACTTCCCTATAAATCCCCCTACCCTAGTAAGGGTGGCCAGTATGTGAGAACTTGTTTTTTTCCCTCTGCCTGGAGTCCTGCTCCTTCCCATGGTCAAAGTGTACACAATGTCATTGAAGACAGAATATCTTTTCTGTTTTTAGAAACCTGTTCAGAATGAGGTTGGTGTGCTTAGCATTTTCCTCAGGGGAGAAACTTGGTTACACCAACATTTTGTTTTATCTTGTTTTGGCTGCAACATTTTGGTAGTGTTTTCCCAATGTTCCCAACTGTTGAGGTGTGAGAGTAAAAACAAGACTATTGTGGGATGCTAAGACTCGGTTCTCTGGAGTTAACGTCCTCCAGAATCCAAGCCCAGGAATGACATTCAAGCCTGAAAATGAAAGTTTCCCTGCCCTTCCCTCCACTTAAGGTCGCTATATTTACGCACTGACCTTCAGCTCCCTCTAGTTTGTCTTGATTGCTGCAATAGTTTCCCAGCTATTCTGATGTTGACCTTCTCCTTCCTCAACTATTCCTTGAGAGTAATTTTTTAAAAAGCTCAAGTCAAATGAAAAAATTGCACTGATTAAAGACTTCCAACCATTCCTACTGCCCATCAGCTAAAATCCAAGTTCCTTACGATCTCAAGCCGCTCTGCTGCAAGGACCTCTTGCAAACCTCTCAGCTCTTTCTTTCCCCGCTCGGCCCCACCATCGCATGCAACTTGACTCTGCACACCCCTGACAGTGCTCCTTGATTTTGACCTTGGGCCTTTTGACCTAGAGCCTGGAGATCTGGGCCCCTCCAAACTTCTTCCTATGCTTGTCTCTTCATCTGGGAAATGACCCAGGTAGCTGACCTGTCACTTTCTCCAGGAAGTCCTTCCTGATGCTCAGACTAGTACCCAACTCTACTGCAATATGTAATTTGCTGTCTTGTGATAGAAACACAAGAGCATTAGACTGGACGCTCCTTGAGGATGGGGAACAGATTTTACTTACCTTGAGGTTCCCACTTCCTAGCAAAGAGCCTGATAGATGATAGGCACAGGACTGGATCTGGCTCCTATTTTGCACTATTTTATCTTGTAGCTCCCTAAAAGAAAACTAAGGACAACAATGGGAGGATAATTAAAATTATGACTTTCCGGGTCAAGTCTTCTAAGCAGGTGGCTTCCTTCCCTTTTCGCATGTCTTTTCCCAAACTAAAATAACCCTGGAAGGAAAATTAATAGCTAATTACGGAGCACTTGACCATGTTCCAGGCACCTTACTGTGCCTTTCACATGCAAAACTTCTTTAATCCTCCCACAGTCCTACAGACAGTGCCATCCTTATCCTCGTCTTACAGATGAGGAAGCTGAAGAATAGAATCATTTGCCCAAGGTCATGTATCTTGTTAGCGGTAGACTCCACATGAATAGCAACAATTGGGCCCAACCTAAATAGTGAGGAAAGAGTGTTTTATTCTTGGGAGACTTTATGATGCTGATATTGCTGATGAGCTCAGAAATTGACCCACTGGCTGTATTTGGACTATAAATGAAATGCTGAGGAAGTCATATTCTGAAACCCTTTAAGGATCTCAATGATTCCTTTTCCTTTTCTGTGTGAGTTCTTATAATGAGGTGCTGCATATCTGGGCAATGGACCCGAAAGGGCTGTGATTAGGATGGGAAGTGGGGAACAGGCAGGTACAAGCACATCCCAAAGGCTTGCGGACATCGGCTGCGTGGTTCTGTGGGGCCAGCTTGGACAGTTCCCTTCCTTCTGCCTCCGTTGCTTGTCTCATGAAAATGATTTCAGACGTAGCTGGAAGTCACTTTGTTCTTACAACTGGGTGCATGCTTTACTTTCTGCCTGTATTAGTTAGCTTTTCTACCACTGGGACACAATGCCTGATGCCCTCAATTTAAAGGAGAAGATATATTTATTTGGCTGGTGTGGTAAGGGCAATCAGTCCATGAGAGCAGGGCCAAGTGGCTTGTCTTGTGCCAGCTGGGAGGGAGAGCTAGAAACGATGCCAGAAAGGAAGGACAAGGGGCCAGACCAGGTAGCCATAGCGATGCCTCCTTGGCCTACCCAGCCGGATACAGTGGAACCTGTGCTCTACCAATGCCCCAGGGGGTTCCCGAACCAACCATGTGACACAAACAAGCTTAACCATTGCACTGCCCACGTGTTCTGACCCACAGCTGCCAGGTGAGGAATCTGGGCTTCCCAGGCTGACTCTACCTGTGATTCTAATACTAAGCCTTGTTTATGGAGGTCTTGCTGTGTGTCAGCCATAGTAACTGCTTACAGTCATTGGAATTATTCCTCACAGCTACCCTACTGAAGTAGCCCCAAGTATCCTACTTCAGGGATGAAGAAACCGAGCAAAATGAGGGGCACAATATCTGCACTAATTCTTTCTTTTTTTTTTTTTGTATTTAGTACAGAGTCTACAGAGTATATAGGATCTCACTACACAGATTGGACTCATAGTGATCCTCCTGTTTTCAGCCTTCCAAGCACTGAGATTACAAGTGCACATCACCACACCCAATCTTAATTGCCATCTCAGTGTGCCCCGGAGGCTGGGCCAGCACAGCAGGGCAAGGATTGAACCCTGGCTGCTGTGCTCTGCCTAAGCAGGCACTTTAGTCTGCTGAGCTATTTGGCTGGCTCTGTACTAGTTCTTATTGCTGCTGAAGCCATACAAACTTACTCTTCAGAATCTGGAAGTCAGGAATACAAAGTTAGTCTAGCCAGGCTAAGGTCAAAAGGTCAACAGAGCTGTTCTTTCTGGAGCAGGGAGGAGAGGATCTTCCTTTTGTTTTTTCAGCTTCTAGAAGTTACTATATTCCTTGAAGTCTTTATACTATTTTAACTTTGACTTCTATTAATTCAGATTCTGCTTTTACCTCTGACTCCTCTGCCTCCCTTATAAGGATCTTTGTTATTATGTCAGGGCTAGGCTAGCTAGCTAATATAGGATAATCTCCTACCATAACCACAAGAGCTCCTTTTCTTTTAATTTTTTAAAAATTTATCTATTTAATAGTTTATTTATCTGGTACAGGGTCTCACTATGCAGCTCAAACTCATAATGACCCTCCTGTCTGGCATTACAGGTGTGCACCTCCATGCCTGGTTTTGGTGGCCAGCTCCATGCAGGGCTGGCACAGCATACAGTACCAGGGATCAAATCTGGGTCCTTGCATTTTCCAGGTAGGTGCTTAGACCATTGAACTACCTCCATGGCCCCTCTTTTTCTATGTGAGGTAGCATATTATAAGGTGGCAGACTAGGACATGAAACTACGAGGTAGGAATGCATTATTCAGCCTTCCATATTCCAAAGCACAGTTCTAACCTCCCCTCCTATGAAGCCTGCATCCTTCATCACTTTTCTTTAACGAAGCCCTCCAGCCTTGCTCTCTATTAAATACAACTTCAGTCTTTTGAGTGGATCACCTGTTTGTGTGTCCTACTCTGCTGCAGACAGTTCAGGACTTCTCAGTGCTCCTTACAAGTTAGAATCACCTTGGCACCTTTGAAGACCTACCTCAGTTAGGGTCACTTTCATGGTTTGTGTCTAGATATCCCCCATACCCCCTGCTCCAAGGCCCGTACACCTTTAAATAGGTTTTATTTTTCAGAAATAGTTGAATCTAGAGTTGGTGATTGATTCATAGCTCATTGCTGGGATTAAGGGTGCTGGGATTGAATTTGGGTGACTGGTTGACCAGCCCACTGATAGTGCAGTAGCAAGCAGAAGCACTGAAATGATACTTAGGATTTGGGGCAGATTAATTTTGTGTGGATGCTGTTAGGCACTGATTGGGATCATTTCCAGAATATCCTGATCTCTTGAGGCCTAGGGCTTCTGTGGGATAAGCAGGCAGGAAGTACAGAGGCAGAATGGCTTATCAACTGGGGATTGGTTCTTATAATGGGCATCAGAGTGAGCAGCCATGTGTAGGAGACAGAGCAACTGGAACTAGAACAGGAACTTTATCTGGGTAACTAAGGAATAAGTATACTGGGGTGGGGGTGCTATTCTCCATTACAATTGAACTGGCACTGCCTGGTAGACTAGATGCAAAATAAGTGATAGAAAGAAGCTTGTGTCCTCTCCTCTCTTGTTGCTTTTGTTTTCTTCTGTGGCCTTGAACTGCAGCCCCTCTGCCATGTGTCAACCTTTCCCTACGGACCGAAACCTTTACAAACTGTGAGATAAATGAACCTTTCCTACTTTAACTTGGAGTGTTGGGTATTTTGTGTCAGCAATGAGAATGTAACTGAGACATGTTTGTTAAAAATGATCCTCTCTGAGGGTGCTGCGGATGACTGCTGAGGAGGGAGATCTACTGGACGATGATGAAAATGAAGATGGGTGGAGGAGCAGCTGGAGTTGATCAAGAATGGCGATGAAGAAGAGGCTGAGGAAGGAGAGGATGACAGAGATGGCGCCAATGTCGAGGATGATTCTTCAGCACATAGTTGGGTTTAGAAGTCTTGTCCCATTATTTCTTTAGGCGCTTGTCTAAGACCGAAATTTCAGCAGCTCCTCTCCCCTAGCATCTTTAACATGTGCTCACTATTCTCCCTGTGTCCTACCATGTTCATAACTGCCCTGTGCCTAGTACCATTTTTACTTCCTTTAATGCTCCTAGTAGTTTTGTTGTCTCCTGTAATTTTTGCTTTTTAATTTTGATGCCTCTTTATGACTTAACAATAAAAGGTTGTATGGTTATTTTTGAACGATAATCTCTAGAGGTGGAGCTTGTGTTAGTCAGCTCTGTCACCAGAAGAAATATTTGAAATAATCAACTTAGGAAGAGGAAAAAGCTAACTTTGGCTCATGGTTTGCCGAGGCCTGGTTCTAGGTCAGTTGGTCCCACTGTTTGGGGGCCTGTGGCAAGGCAGCACATCATGGCAGGGACTTGTGACAGAGGAAACTGCTCACTGGTGGCAGCCAGGGAACAAAGAGAGAGGAAAAAGCATCCCACAATCCCCTCTGGGAGCACATCCCCAGTGACCTAACTCCCTTCCACTAGGTGGCATCTCTTAAAGATTCTACCAGCTCCCAATAGCACCATGGACTGGGGGCTATGCCTTTAACATCCTGGGCCTTTGGTGGCTGCTTATGCAAATAAGACAGAACATGTCTTCAGATGGTTCTGATATGTAACTAGCTCTAAGACCCACTAGGCTAGAAGGAACTGGTTGCTAAGTCTTCAGAGCATGAAGCTATATAAGTCTAATATGAACAGGTTAACTCTAAAGACGAATGACAAGAAAGTGAACACTGAAAGCCATACATCTCTGGCTAATAGTAACCTTGCTTGAGCCACTTCCTAGCTGCATGATCTTAGGCAAATTCCTTTACTTCTCTGGTCTCTTTTTTCCCCTTCCAGGTAATAATAGCTCCCAAGGGTTGTCCAATGAGTAGCTGAGATCATACACGAAAGCCTTTAGCTGGATGCTGTCGGGTCCCAAGTGAAGGGCAGTGTAGATTTCTTTATAAACTCCCCTTTGACAGCCACGGCTGCCAGTTCTCTCCTAATAATACAATTATCCCTTGCTTCTAGCTCAGAGAAAAGTGAACTTACCTGTTTCCTGGTTGTGCCTGACTTTCACTCCTTCTTGTTTCTTATACCTCCTGAGCCTTGTGTTCTTCTAGTCTGTTTTCAGAAGGTCAGGATGTTGCTGGAGTTTCTTGGTTGATGCCAACCAAGTGAGCTGTAAACTAAAAAATTTTTTTTTCCTCTTGTAGAGGAAATCATTTATGGTGTGTATTTGGAGGGGGAGGATGGAGAAGTTTCCTTTGGGTTGAGGATACAGAAAGAAATGTAAAACATGAATGTGGCAGAGAATTGCTTTTAATGGAAAGAGTTTTTGGGATAGAAAGAAATGGAAGGAATTGGCTGAGAGCTTTCCAGTACCAATTTGCAAGTGTTGATGGTACCTGGTTCTTCTGCCTCCCTCACGTGTTTTCACTCTTGGAGGCAAAAGAGATGGCAGTGATTCAGCTATTGGATCAGAGTGTGCTCGGGCCAGCCAACTCTGCCCCAACTGCTGGGCCAGGTTAACATCTTTAGAGGAAAGAGTTCTGATTGAATGAGAGAGCCAGGCTCTGGCAAGGTCACTTTCCACGGTGGGCTGCCAAAGCTGATGTCACCAAGAACTCTCATTTTGCTCTCTCCCTCTCATTTACTTTAGATACAGAATGACGGAATAGTCCTGCTGTCTTGGTTCACCAGGAGTTGTTTCTTACCATCCATCCGGGTGGTTTCTTATTTTTCACCAAGTATACTCTGTTCCCCAACTCAGTTTTGAAAGATCACTTCCTTATGCCAGCCCAGGCTAATGAGTCCGCAGGCAGTGAGCAGACCCCTCTAACAGCAGCCCAGGCAGTCAGGTGGCATCACCAGGGCACGGCTCCTGCCATCTCATGGTTGGGAATGGAAGAGCACATGCACAGAGGAAGGTGAGGAAGACAATCATTAGGAGCTCTCAGAGCAGTGGAAGGTTAGTGAGGCCTTGGGTGGCCTGGGAAGAGAACACAAAGGAGGTGAGGCAGGCGGAGGATGGACAGGCCAAGAAGAACATTCCAGATGTAGAGACCATGTGGGAGGGGCTGCAGGGAGCCCAAGGAAGTTATGAAAGAAAAAAATAGCAAAAATAATAAACTGTCTGCTGGGGCGTCCTAGACCCCAGATACCTGGACAACCTTAGTACAAGAATGCGCTCCACACCTCCCCAAGCTCTGTGTGTCTCCCAGGCCTTGGTTTCCCAAGGTCAGCCCACCCGAGGTTTCGCATACAGCATCCCTGGTCCAGCACGTTTGTGACCAATGCAATGCCCAGTGCGAGGGCAGCCAAGTGCTATCTCTTTGCACCTGTGCCCTCACCTCTGGGTGTGAGAGTGCCCACCTGTTTTCCTGGAGACATCCCCCTGATCTTTCAGATGGGAGCCCAAAATCAGAGAACAAAAGGAATGGTGTCCACAGTGCAAGGAACCAATCCCCATGCTGTTGGTGGGTGGGGGGACTGGGGGCTGGGGTGAGGTGCAGGGGGGGATGGGACGAGAAATGCTCATGTGGTCCTTAGTGTCCCATGGTCCTCTGCTGCCCAGTGAACTTGTCCCCAGTGGTCTCTGGAACACCGGGGTGTCTGCAGGGCTCATCATGTCCTTTGTGGATGGGAAAATGTCCAGCTGAGAACTGGGATTGGACGACCATCTGGTGAGCTTATTATCTGGGTTAGAGAGATTGCATGCAGAAGCTTTGGAAATGCCCAGCTCCCATCTGGCACGTGCAGACCTCTGAATCCTGCTGAGTCACTGCGCACCAGGAGCTTCGGGCCTGCTTCCCAAGCCGGGACAGGCTGCCCTCTGGGCCTAGGCCCCTTACGATGAGATAAATAGTGCAGGTGTGATTGCTAATCTGTCCTTGTGAGGGAGCATCTGGCGAGAGGGGCCTGGGTGTGAAACGCTGGCATAAGCACAGTGAGTTAGCAAAGAACCAAGAAAAGGCCAAGCTGGGCGTTCTGGGCACATGGGATACATATGCAGGGAACATAGGAAATTCATCCTTAGGAATAAGACTACATTAAAAATGTCCCTTTGGGAAGGATGTGCATAAAAATTCACATTCCCTATTTAATACTCTGATCAGTGGCCTTGCCCAGTCATTTTTAATGAATGCTGTGTGCCACTTACTGCGTGGATTCAGATGCAATAACTAAAAGCCATCATTTATATTATACATGAGCAGCCACCTGAACGCCCAGAAGCCGAGGGAGCTTGGACAGTTATCCTCTATTCCTTTTTCTAGTCCATCAAACTGTTCCATAAAAACACTGCTATAAACATGGGCATACAAATTCTTTTCAAGATGCTGCTTTCAATTCCTTTTTGGTCTAAACCCAGAAGTGGAATGCTGAAACATATGGCGATCCTATTTTTAGGTTTTGAGCCACTGCCATTCTGCTTTCCACAGCGGCTGGAGCATTTACACTCCCCACCCCCCAACAGTGCACAGGGTTCCGATGTCTCCACTTTCTCCCCCACGCTTGTTACTTTCCACTTTTACCCAGTGGCTGCCACCCTAATGGCTGGGAGCTGGTGCTGCTTTGGGCTTTTAATTTGCGTTTCCCTAATGGTTAGTGATATTGAACATCTTTTTGGGTACACACAGGCCTTTGTATATTGCCCTTGGAGAATTGTCCAAAACCCTTTGTCCATTTTTTAAAACAGATTGCTTGGCTGCTGGGTTCTAGGAGTTCTATGTATATTATGCCTCTGGTATAGTTTTAAAAATATTATTTATTTGTTATTTTCTTCTAGAATAGCTACCTAAGATGAGAAATGTTCACTGCTGTGAGTCAGGACTTAAAGTTGTGCAAGGCACCTCATGATTGCTCGCTGTATTTGTCAACTAAAGGATGAAACGGAGGGACTGTGATGTGATTTGAAAGAACACACGTCAGATAAGGTGATGCATATCTGTAATCCCCGCTACTCAGGAGGCTGAGGCAGGCCAGAGACTTACAAGATTAAGGCTATCCTGGGCAATTTAGGGAGAATCTGTCTCAAAATAATATCAATGCAAAGAAAAGGGGGGAGCACTGGGGATGTAGTTCAGTGGTACACCACTTGCCTAGCATGCATTGGTTCAATCCACAATGCAGCAAAAATAAATAAATAATAACAATAAAGTAAAAAAAATATAGCTATCTTTAATCATATTTTACAAGTTAAGTATGGTAATACAATAAAAAATATAAGAAAAAAACATACTGAAGAAAACTTTAGCAGTGCTCAGTAAAAGTGAAAACACACACTCTCTTACTATAATTTCAGGGGGCTTGCGAGTTAGCTCAGGTGTTTAAGCACTTGCTTGGGCAAACCCATTCAGGCTCAGGGGACCACAGTTCAATCCCCAGCCCCCCAAGCCTACCAGACCTACCCTTAAGGCAGCCTGAGCCAGCTCCGATACCCCCTCCCAAAAAAATCTTTCTGACTATAATTTCACTCTTAGGTCTTATAAGAAATCTAAGCTTATAGCACCAGACTGCAATGATTCAAATAGCTCAAAATGACATTATTTGTACTGTAATTGCCCCAACATGGAAATACTCAAGTGTCTGTCAACAGCAGACCAGGTAAACAACTGGGTGTATCCAACAGTAGGTTCCCACACAGTATTAAGATAAAGTGGTTCCTGTCACACCATAACTTGGAAGCCTGCTGTTTTTGGTTTTTTTTGTGTGTGTATGTGTGTTGTATTGTTTTGTTTCTTTGAGACAGGGTCTCACTGTGCAGTCCAGGCTGGCTTTGAGCTCTTTTTGTAGCCCAGGCTGGTCTTGAACTCAACACAATCCTTTTGCCTCAGACATCCGAACGCTGAGATTATGCATGTGCCACCATACCTGTTAAGGACCTCAATTGAATAAGAGGACCAAGCACCTAAAAATACAGTTGCACAACTCCACTCACAGGAAATTTAAAATCACACATTTGAACATGGTGTCTGATCACACAAATGAGTAATAAGGAGATGAATGGCATGGTCTCAAGGACAGTGGCAATGACTGGATGGAAAGGGGCTGTCATGGCCAGCATGGAAGACAAAGGGCTGGATGATTATGCCCAGTTCTTTTACCATAGGTCCATGTTTCATGCATGTTTATAATGCTTTCCAATCACAAAAATAGAAAAATTATAGGAAATTGTACTTTTACTTCCCCCCAACCTCACAAAGCTTTCTTCTTTTAATGTATTTGTTACAGAGTCTACAGAGTCTCACTATGCAGATTGGACTCATAGTGATCCTCCCATTTTTCAGCCTCCCAAGCACTGGGATTACAGGCGCACACCACCACATCCGGTCTCCGTAGCCCCAGGGGTGGGTCCCGGGATCAAACTCTGGCAGCTGCATTCTGCCTAAGCAGGTGTGTTAGTCTATCGCAAAACTTTCTAGAAACACAAATACCTCATCTAGGGATGTAGGGTGGATTTTGACAGTTCTGGAGGCAAGATGTGTCTAACTGGACTTGGGACTAGAAAAGCAAAGCCATTTCAGGTACCAGCAATGGAGCAAGCATGCCAGAACCTTCAGATGGGGGGAGGGACCCAAGGCAGTGAAAGCTACAGGCAGGAGACCCGGAAGGAAATGTGTGCACTTCACTTCCTGTCTTGGGATCTCCCTCCAGCCCTCACTTCTTAGAGGTGTTCTTGCAGGTGCTCTTACAGGTGTTCTTACAGGTGTTCTTGCAGGTGTTCTTACAGGTGTTCTTGCAGGTGTTCTTGCAGGTGTTCTTGCAGGTGTTCTTACAGGTATTCTTTTGCTTTGGGCTTAGTGGCAGATGCTACCCTCAGGCTTCCTGCTCAAAGGTAGACTATTTTGATAAGCAAGGTGTGCTGTGTTATTCAGCTGACCAGGTAGCTGACCCCTGTCCCTTCCAGGTTTCATTTGTACAGTAAGAGAGAACTATGTCAGTTTAGAACACTCTGGTCAAAAGCAGTTCTCATGGTGGCAACCCACCCCTCTGGCAGGCTGGCAAGCGAGGTGTTCAGGAGCTGCCCTCCAAGCTGTCTTATTCCTTCAGGCCTCCCTGTGGATACTGAGATTAAAACTCTCACCTCAGACTCCAACCTTAACATTGAAGTGACTTTCCAGAGAGGCAGAAACCAAGAGAAGAAGCAACACCGAAACAGACTCCAGGCTGATTCAGGACCAGCAGTGCCAGCCAGCACCTGTCGATGCGCAGCCCTTGGCACTGGGCACTGCGACGGGGCGTCCCACGCAACATTCCCAGGGGTGGGATTCTCACTTTCTACCTGAGAAGACTGAGGCTTAGAGTGCTCAGTTTCCTTATCCCTGCTTGTGGTGGCAGAGCCAGCCCAGGATCCGTGGCTCAGTGGTCTAAGACTGGGATCAGCAAGCTGCAGCCTCTGGGCCAAGTCTGCCCAGCTGTGTACAGGCTCTGAGCTAATTCTGCAGTTTTGTTTTGTTGACAGCATCTCCCTGTGTACTCCAGGCTGGCCTTGGACTCACTACATAGCCCAGGGTGGCCTTGAATTCATGGCCATCCTCCTGGGTGCTGGGATTATAGGCATACATCACTGTGCCCGGTGTGAATGATGATTTTTATAGTTTTAAGGGTGTATTAAAAAATCCCATCTTCCAGAGAGTTGTGGTGTATGTCTAGTTGTCCCCTCAAAGCCTCATGCAATCATGGGGTGTTGAATTCTAGAGTTTGAGACTTGAGTCATGATCCACTGGGATTATGGGTTTTAGTACTGATAGGACTATGGGTCTGAGTCCTTCTGGGATTATGGGTGTGACCTAAGGCAGATAGGCTGAGGCAGAGAGCCTGAATGTAATATAAAGAGAGACAGAGAGACAGACATTGGCTATTGCTCTCTGGAGCCCTGGTTGGTCTGTTGCCTCTGTCGTGATTGTTGCTGTTCTGCCACCATGAACTGGATGCTCTCTGCCCTGTTCCACTCAGCCTTGGGCCAGCCGAATATGGACTGAAGCCTCCAGCAACTGTGAGCTAAATAAACCTTTCCTTCCTTCATTTGTCCCAGCAATGAGTAAAAAGTAACTAAGACACAGAGAAACCAAAAAAGTATAAAAGGAGAATACAGTATATAAAAGAAGACCACATACACTGCAAAACCTATGCATACTTCTTTGGTGTCCCTTTTCTAAATATTCTTTGTCAGTCTCCTTGTGCCTTTTCTGAGGGAGGGAAACCCTCCCTCAGAACATGTACTATTTCACCTTCCTTGATTGCTTGCTACTTCCTGATCTCTAGTTGGAAATATTTCCAACAAATCCAAAGCTCGTTTGACCCTCTGGGTGGAGCTTGGAAGTGCTGATAGTGGCTTCCTCAGAGACCCCTGAAGCAACTTCTTGCCCTTGCAAGCAGAGGAGGAATGTGGAATCTCTAGGTTTTTATTTTTTTGCTCTGTTCTAATTGGCTTTAAGGGGGTCACAGAAAAATTTCAGGTGGCAGAGCCTTCTGGAAGCCTAATCACTTAGCGACAGTTGTTAGTGAAATTAGTGCTGTGATTCAAGTGTCACGTATTTGGCCAAATAGGCAAACAAGCAGGCACTTACGCCACGCCCCCTCACGACCACGTTTCTCGAACGCAGTCATCCAGGTCCAGGGCCTCGCTCTGAACTCAGAGCAGATGGTCTCCAGGGGCACAGCTGTACTTCACTGAAGGAGGGAGGGGACGGAAGAACACATTCTTGGACTTTGATCTAAGCAACTGTGTATTCATTACGGAGCAGCCTAGCGGCAGTGAGAAATGACAGGAGAAGTGACAGCAGAGGGAACAGACAACTCCCAGCACACGGCGGTTGGGGGCCTGGTGTCCCCACGCATC
>PVKN010018663.1:0-16743 GCA_004027915.1 Capromys pilorides
TACATGAAGATAATGATTACATTTGCCTGAATGAATCCACAGGCTTATTTGAAGCATCAAATAATGTAAGTTCTTTGCAAACTATGAATTGTTACAGAAATGTCAGAATCACAAAATGAAAAAAAGAAAAAAGGAAAAAAAAAGCCAAAATTACTTTGTCTTCAGACCCCAGTCGCAGTCAGCCTAACCAATGTTCCTTACAACTGCAGTCATAATTCAAGTTTTGTGTTAATCCTCCATAGTCTTGCATTAAGGTTTAGCTTAATATTAGTTAGGCTGTATTGAGAACAAGTAAAATTACTCTCCTGAAATTAGAGCTTTTCTGATGAACAGATGTCCTACATCTATGTATAAAGGACAATTCTTTAGCCTACAAAGATTGTCAGAGGGTAGTCTTAGGCCCTGCAGACGGCTGTCATGTAGGAAGGCACTTTAGTGTCCTAGGGACAACTGCAGATCTACATTTTTAGATAAAAGTCCCAATTTACAAATTGAGGCACTTGACCTAATTAAAAAAAAAAAAGTTTCCAGCCAGGCACTGTGGCACATGGCTGTAATCCCAGCACTTCAGAAGGCTGTGGCACAAAGTTCAAAAGTGGAGCCCAGGGCTGGTGAGATGGCTCAGCGGTCTAAAGCGCCTGTGTTGCAAAGTTTAGGCAACTGCAGGGACCGTGGCTCGATCCTAAGCACCACATGTTGCGCCAGCCCCACCCCCAAGCTGAGCTGGCCATAACACAAATGAGGTTTAAGAAAAATAAAATTAAATTAAAATAAAAATAAAAAAAAAGTGGAGCCCAGCCTGAGCAACTTAACTTTCTTTAAAAAGAAAATAAAGGCCAGGCATGGTAGAGCATGCCTGTAACCCCAGCACTTGGGAGGCTAAGAGGCAGGAGGATTGGTGTGAGTTCAAGACCAGCCTGGGCTACAAAAGTGAGCTTAAGGCCAGCCTGAACTGCATAGTGAGACCCTGTCTCAAAAAAATCCAAAAAATTAATTAATTCATTAATAAAATGAAGAGTGGGAAATGTAGCTCAGCACAAAGGCCTTGGGTTCATCCCCAGAACTGAGAAGCAAAATATGTTTTCATCTCTTATCACTGAACTTGCTATTCCACCTCCACATAGAATATGTTATTACTTGCAGGTGTGCCCCCAGCCCAAGTGCTAAGAGCTTAGTCCCCTACTTACGGCACTACTAGGATGTGGTGGAACCCTTGGGAGGCATGAAGTGCCTCGGGGTAAGAAGTTAGGTCATGTGGCTATGCCCTTGAAGGGGATCTCAGCTCCTGCTTCTCTATCTCCTAGGCACTAGCAGCCCACCAGCTCCCACCCTGATGTACTGCCCCAACAGAGGCCCAAAGGCAATTTTGACAAAACACTCTTTCTACTTAGAAGTCTCAGTTATTTTGCTATAGTGTAGAAGGTGCACAAACATTTTTACCCCAGATATCCAAGCAGCCTGCTCCCTCACTTTGCTGAAGTCTGTCCCAAGTGTCACCATTCTCAGAAGATGCTCTAAAACCACCTTATCTATAAAGACTGCATACAAGCACTCCATGTCTTCTCCAATCTTGTCCCTGCAGTTCACAGCACAGTGCCTATCTATGCCTATTAGGAGACATTGACATTAGACTTTTTGCAATGTGATAATTGTCTTGTCTCTCTTACTATAATAAGAGCTGGTTTAAGTCACAACTCTATTCCCAAAGTCTAAAGTAATCCTGAAAGATATATCAAGTGCTCAGTTTACCACCATACCACCCTGAACATGCCTGATCTTGTCTGATCTAAGAAGCTAAGCAGGGTCAACTAGCTAGTACTTGATTGGGATGTACAGTTAAGTGATAAGTAAGTATGAAATAAAAGGTTATAAAATACTAGTTGTCACAAAAAAGGATGAATATGGAAATATAAACAATATATTTGAAAATACTGACATTGGAAGTTCTCCAGTTTCAATAAATTTATACAAATCCTCACTTTTCACTACCCTTGTCAATTTCATAACATCTACCAAACTGCCACTCAAAGGATACGAAAAGCGATCATTCCATGTTGTTCTCTCAACATACTCCAACATGACAACTGCTTTGATTGTAGTCAGGAGTTTGTTCCACGTTTCATCAAAATCTACCACTCTTGGTTTCAAAGACATTGTGCAAGTTTAGTGTTGAAATCTGTTGATTAAAAACAATACTGTTAGCATTAATTCCGCAAACTTGGTTGTTTTTAAAGTGATACATAACTTAAAAATGGCACAATAAATTAAAAAGTAGAAACAAACTGGTAAACAGTACTGTTGGCTACCCTCTTTTCATGACCAGAAAAATAATTTCATTAGATGAAAAACTTTCAACGCAAATTACTTGTGAACAAGGTACCACTTCAATGATCTGTAAGCTTCATCAGTATGTTGCAGAAAAGTTGGAGCCTAACTAACCAAAATTCCAACTCCCATCAAGCAAAGTATGCAGGAAATGCTCAACAAAAACAATTTGCCCATAAGTTCTTGGGGTCTATAGTACTTAAATTAGAGGCTGACGGGCTGGTGAGATAGCTCAGCAGTCTAAAGTACCTGCTTAGGCAATCTCAGAGACTGAGGTTTGAACCCCTACACCACATGCTACGCCAGCCCTGCCCACCAGGGCAAGCTGAGCTGGCCACACACATACAAAAAAAGAGACTGATATTTTATATATATACACATATATATATGCAAATACAAAACGATACAAGACAATAAAGCCTTTATCTTCGTATTACTTTTAGTAAAAAAAAAAAAACGACTAGGGAGGAAATCTCCATTTATATTAAAACAAACAAGAATATATTGTGCAATAGGATTCACATTTTTAAAAATTGGATTTTTTTTTTTTACTATGTATTTGGTACAGGGTTTCACTATACAACTTGGACTGATAGTGATCCTGTTTTCAGCCTCCCCAGTGCTGGAATTAAAGGTATTGCCACCATACCCATTCTTAGTGGATAACTCAGCACGCCTGGGGACAGGGCCAGTGGGGCATGTGGTGCTGGGCTTGCCTAAGCAGAGTCTGCTGAGCAAACTCACCAGCACTTGGTGGTTTAGAGACAGGGCTTCACTACACAGTTCAGGTTGGCATTAAACATAAAATTTTATTTTATTATTATTAGTTTTGTCATACCAGGGATCAAACTCAGGGCCGTGTTCATGCAAGATAAAAATTTTAGATTTTTAAGGACTGTCCAGTGTCTTACTTTTCTCATTGCTGAGACAAAATGTCCAACACCCAAAGTTAAAGGAAGAAAGGATTATATGGTTCAGTTTGTAGAAGGTTCAGTCCACAATCAGCTGGCTCCAAAGCGGTGTGGGGGAGATAACCTTCAGAGGAAAAGCAGTTCAGGGTGGGCAGAAGGTAAAAGGCAGCAGGCAGCCTTTGCAGCTTCTTTCTCCTTTTTATACTGACTAGTCTGCTGGGATTAAGGCAGTGCCAAATCTATTAGTGAACTGATCTGTAATCACCCACCTTTAATCCCAGCATCACATGCTCTAGATCCAACCAGTCATGAAAAAGCTCCACCTATGGCCATATGAGCCTTTGTGGGGACATCGAAACACAAACCATAACATTCTGACCCTGGACCCCAATGACCTGTGTAAATTCCTTTACACAAAAGGCATTCTAAGAGATGCCAAAGTCCTAAGAGTTTTAGTATTGTCGAAAATACCAAATCTAACACCTCCTGAGATTGAAGGAAAATTCTTAGCTGTGGGGTCCCCATACAAATGAAAAGAAAGCTAAATACTTTCCAATATTAAATAGCACAAGCAAGGTAAACATTACCACTCCAAAAAGTACAAATAGAGGGATGCAAAGGAATGGGACCAAAGCAAATCTAAAATTCAGCAGGACAAACATTAGGTCCTGAAATTCCCCGTGTAGCATCTGCAAAAGTCTGTGGTGAGATGTAAACTCCAAAGGTGTTGGATGGCTCCACCTTGATGCCATTTCAGGTGGTGGCCACTCCCATGGCTTCTATCTTGGACCAGTTTTGTTCCTTCCTTGCAGGTTTCCTCAGATGATCTATGTACCTGGCTTTTCCAGTCTTCTAGGTTTGCCACTACAACTTCAGTTTTACACAGTGGCCAACTGGGGGTATACTGTCTGGTCTCCCAGATTTTCTGAAATCTGAGTGGAAGTCTTTTTGACCTCCCAACTCTTGCATTCTGCATGCATGCACTGAAAACAGCAACATGTGGATAACGTCAAGTTCTGTCACCAGCAGGCACAGTAGCGAGCCTTCCTTCTCTCCTGGCTATAGGGGTCAAGTGCCTAGGTTGACCAGTATTCTATACCTAACCCCAAGGAAAAAATTCTCTAAGTCACTGTCATCGTGAAATATGGTGCTCTGAGGCATTTTTCCCTCTCAAAGTCTTTCATCCTTTGAAACTGAAAACGTTGGAGTTCTGATTCTTGTGATATCTGTCCTCAAGCCAACTTTTTTTTTTTTTTTTTTTTGGTGGGACCAGGGTTCGAACTCATGACCTTGCACTTGCCAGGCAGGCACTTGTGCTGTGGAGCTATCTCCCCAGCCCCAATAAGAAACAAGGTTTTTTTGTTTGTTTGTTTTTTGTGGGACTGGGGTTTGAACTCACAACCTTACACTTGCCAGGCAGGCACTTGTGCCTCGGAGCTAACTCTCTGGCCCCAAGCCATCTTTTCTGTTGTCTTCTGAAATACTTGACTTTTTCTTCCTAGTCTTTTCTGTGGCCAATTTTTCCTCTGTTCCATCTTTGCAGGCTACAACTTTCCTGAAGCTTCCTTTCTGGCTATTCACATTTTGAATCATTCTACTGGGATCTTTGCTCTTGCTTCAACATAAATCTGGCCAAAAGTCCCCAAAAATAAACATGTCACTGCCTCAACACTCAATTGCCTTCAAATTTCCTCTGCCAGATTAATCATTTATGCCCTTAACCTTAGTCTCAAGAAAATTCTAGATCTAAACAAAGTGCACATAAACTTTCTGCCAAGCCAAAACACACATCATCTGGAGTCTAACAGCCAATGCAAGAAGAGGTTTCTTCTTCCCAGTAGAAACCTCCTGAGCCCAGTCTTTACCAGCAGCATTTCTATCAGCCTTCTAAGCTTTGACCAGAATCTCCCATCATGTACACTCACGCATCCCAGTTCTACTTTTTCAGCTAGTACCAAACATTTCCTAACTCTTCTCACAACCTAGCTCCAAAGGCTCTTAAACCACATGGTTGTGTACAATCACAACAATATGCCCACTTCTTTAGTACAAAATTTTTTCTGTCTTCTTGATTTTCCCATTGCTGAAACAAAATACTTGATAACTGAAGTTAAGGGAGGAAACACTTATTGGTTTACAGTTTGTAAAAGTTTTAGTCCATAGTAGGCTGGCTTCAAAGTGGGGTGGCATGGCAGACAACCATTGCAGAGAATAAAAAGCTCATGGCAGACAGAAGACAACAAAAACAAGCAAACAAGGGGTCTTAGCAGCTTCTTTCCACCCTATTCATAATCTGGGATTAGGGGGATGTCAAACCAACCAGTAAGTTGATTTAGTAATCACCCACTCTTCCCATCTCACACTGTCTAGATCCAGCTTGCTCGGAAAAAACCCACATATGACCATACAAAGCTTTCAGGGGACATCTCAAAGTAAATCAGAACATCTTGTTTGCAGCACTGGACAGTTTTAGATTCTATGTGCAGCCCAGTTTTCCAACAAGGGCATAGCTATATCATGGCACCCTGGCTCAAGGACTAGGATGGGTTTACAGGGAGCTAGAAGAATGCTTCTGCCTAGCAAGACAAGCTGTACCATGAGCTACCTGGTTTCTGAAACAAAGAATACCAAGTTACAGAAACAAGGGTCAAGCAGGCTTCTAAATCTTGGTATCACATCAGAATCACAGAATTAAAAGAGAAACCTATCTTACATTTTACACAAGGAAAGGCCTTTCTGTATTTTAAGGTTTGCTTTAATTTTTATTAGTACATTTGCACTACATCATGAATACTTTCCCTGGAGAACCACCAGCACACATACAGCACATCTTAATTCTTTTCATGTCCCTTATTCCCATTTCTAGATCTTTACATTTGAAAAAAAAAAAAAATTCCTTGTTTCCTACACTGTTTTGATTTACATTTCTCCAATAGCCAGAGATGCTGAACTTATTTTTAATGTGTTTATTGTCCAGTCCATATTTCTTCATAGAAGTATCTACTTCAATTCCCCATTTTGTGACTGTTTTATTTTGGCAAGAGGTATAAATTGAGTTTTTTATATCGTGTATACATTATTTGTCTGCTTGAAAAGTAACTAGCAATTACTTTCTTTTTCCTGTTCACTAGATTTTCTCTTCACTGTTGATTCTCCTCTGCTGTGCAGAAGCTTTTTATTTCAATACAATGCCATTTGTTTATTCTTGATGTTATTTCCTGTACAACCAGAGTTCTATTCAGAAAGTCCTTGCCTATGCCTATGCCTTCATGAGTTTTACCTATTTCATCTTTTGGCAGATTCACTGTATTATCTAGGTCACTGATCCATTTCTATTTCATTTCAGTACCTGGTAAGAGAGAAGGGTTTTAGATTCAATCTTCTGCATATGGAGAGCTGGTTTTCCCAGCACCACTTGTCAAAAGAGATTTTTTCCTCAAATATGTTTTTACTAAAGATCAGATGGCCAAATACGCCTAGAGTTGTTTCTATACTGTATTCCACTGACTCACGCATATGTTTTTGTACCAATACTGCATCACTTTTATTTTTTGCCTTTGTTAAAAAAACTATGGCCAGCTCAGCCTGCCCTGGGCACAGGGCTGGCGCAGCACGTGGTGCCTGGGATTGAACTGTGGTCCCTGTGGTTGCCTAAGCAGGTGCTTTAAACCTCTGAGCTATTTCACCAGCCCACTTTTGCTACTTTAGATCACTCATGGTTCCATAATTTTAGGATTTTTTTTCCAATTCTATGAGGAATGCTGTTGATACTTTTGATTGGGATTGCATTAAGTCTATAGTATCAGTTTTAGAAGTGTGGTCATTTTGACATTTGTTTTACCTATCCAAGGAGAGGAAATATCTTCTCACTTTCTGATATTCTCTTCAATCTCCCTTTTCAGAGTATAGTTTGCATCACAGAGGTCCTCCTTTATTAAGTTAATTCCTACACATTTAATTTTTCTGGAAGCTTTTGTGAATAGCATTGTTTTCCTAATGTCTTCCTCAGCATTCATTATTGACATATAGGAATACTATTGAATTTTGTGTATTGATATATCAATGTCTTCCTTAAAGTTTTCTCTATTACCAGAACTGTGAGGCACCCATCTACCCTGCAACCAAGCTGAAATAATGAAGAACCATCTTTTTTCTTCCCTCTGCACAAGGGAGGAAGAGGACAAAGAAACAGGCGGTGCATGGTTAGGAGAGGGCAGTCCACAGTACACCTAGCCACAATATGAAGGACGTTTTTCACATTACTGCCACAAGAAGAAAGCACTGATAGAAGACAAGAAAAAGACTAAGAAAAGCAAAACATTCAAGAGAGTTTGCCATATGGAATCAACATCCTCTTTCCTAACAAATAGAAGACCCTCCTTCTAGCTTTAAACTCTTTCCTCTACTGTGAAGGTTGGATAAGTGGTGGTTTCACTGTGTTGGCTTAGGAGGTAGACTAATCTACTGAACTCTCTTCCATATTAACCACATTCTGTCCTACTATTGCACTGCTTCCTTAATCTATCTTCTGTGTATAATCCACAAATACTCTGGGATCCACTCCTGTGCACAAATCCTAACCGGTGTTCACATGAATATAGTGCTTGCTATGATCCAAGAACACCCTATATTTTGGTATTGGCTATTGAACTCAGGATCTTTGCATTAAAGTACATCACCAATCCCTTTATTTTTTAGATTTTAAGACAGGAACTTACTAAATTGACCAACATGAGCTTGAACTACTTCAAACCTTCCTCTCAAAGGAACCCCATACCATGATCAGTCTAATAACCCCTTGGTTCAGAAGTCACTGTTCATATCAACCTGACTCATACATTCTGCTCCCCTTGCTTTTCTATACATAAAATGCTTCTTTTTCTTGCCATTTCCTCTCTACCCATTCACCTAATTCCCACAGATAGACAGAAAAATAAGTATCCACGTGCATTGACTTTTAAGACTCTCTTGCACTTGCTTAAGCCAGGTAAGTCTGAGCAGGCCAGATAGTTTAGTAGACTATAGGAGGCACAGGGACTGGGGGAGATTTGCTGTGCCAGCCCCACCCCCAGGGCAAGCTCAGTCAGGGACTGAGACTGGGCGTGGTGACAGGAACCTGTAATCTCAGTGCTTGGGAGGCTTAAAAAGCTAAGTAAATGTTATGCATTATGATTTGGTCCCTAGTAAGAAGACTCATTACAACCATGTGCCCCACAGCTATGTTTCAGTCAGTGACTGACTACATGTAGAGTGAAGGTCCCCCAAATCCTGTCCCTGAGAGCTCCATGCTTACTTCTACTAAACTATTTAATCAGAAGCTGGCAATGTTCCCTTCACATTCTTTGCTCTCCTTATGAAAGTGGGTTATCATACACCATGGCTGTAAATTACTTTAATGGTTACACAGACTGCCTCCTTTACAGGATAGACTGATACCTCCTGGTGGATTTATGATACAAGGAACACAGATGATGGTAATTCAGGCTGGAAGGAGTAGAAAATTTGCAAGTCAAGGTGAGGAAAGCAGCTCTTATCACCTTAATAAAAACAAAAACTGACATGCCCATTTAAGAAAGTCCTGAAATAGTCTGCTAAATTTTATGCTTGGGCCCTAGAAAGCTCATGTAACTGAACATTTTAATTGTCTTTACTTCACTGAAATTGTTTAAAGATTTTATTCATGTTGAGTGTAGACAGGATGTGAAAGAAATAGGGCAAAGAATGAAAACAGGACCACAACCACTGTACTGTTTTCCACATCCCAGGCTGTCAAACCATAAAACCATAGTCATGAGTCACTTTAGGGGAGAATATGTTCAGAGAAATATTGTTAGGTTGACTCTATTCTGTGATTATCACAGTGTGGACTTATCTACACAGACAACAAATTCTTATAACCACAAACAATTCTTATAACAACAAATTCATATAACCCAACAAATTCTTCTAGACCAAGGAGAATATGATAGCATATCCACATGGTGAAAATGTTCACAGAAGCACTATTAGTCCAGGCTGAAACAGGGAACTGTGCACTGTACCGACACAATGATTACTGAGCAATGCAAACAGACAGAAGAACTGATACACACAACATGAATGAACCTCAAAAAGTGTCTGAGGGTATAGCCTGATGATACAGCACTTGCACTTGGTGGTACAGCATGTGCAAGGTCCTGCAACACAAAAACTTACACAAAGAGCACGAAATGGATCACAAAGACCACCTATTTATTGAATGATTCCATTCATAAGGAATATCCAAAACAGGGAATTCCACAGATAAAAACTGCATTAGTAGTTGCCCATACAAGTTGGAGAAAACAGGAAGTGGCCTCTAATAAGGTGCTGAAACTATCCCTAAATGGCTGTATGATAGCTATACAACTGAGCTCAGTAAAAACCACTGAATTGTATATTTCCAATATGTAAATGGAATGCTATACAAAGTATAGGTCAACCAAAGTGATACACATGAAGAGAATTACAGAAGTCCAAGTAACAATTTTGGAGCAATTTAATGGACATGAGTATGAAAGAAACATTCACATGTTATGAGAAGTCTGAAAGCTCAGCTCCCACTGCCATGCTCCAGTCACCTGCTCACATCACCAGAAGCAATACTGTGTCTTTGGAGTGATTTTACACATATGTACAGATGTTTTTATACCAAAAGCATAACGATATAATACCACTCACACTGCTACATATTCTACCTTTTTACAAGACTATTCTGGGTAAAGTATATATTAATACAAAATAACTTCTCAGCCAGAGGCAGTGGCATACAGCAATAATTCTAGGCTTCACAGGCCTACCTCAACTACATAGCAACATCCTACCTAAAAATAAAAATAACTTCCTTATTCTCATGGCATCACAGTGATGACATGCTCAACATATGAACTTCCAAAGAAGTTAAAGTGTTTAGCTCATTATTAGGAATTTTAAGTTAAATATATTTTTTTGTTAGAAGTTTTTATTGTAGTTATAGAATTGGGGTGCGTTTTTTCCTCCCCCTACACTGAGGACTAGGGCCAAGGAGATAGCTCCATGGCACATTTGCCTGCCTGGCAAGTGCAAGGTCGTGAGTTCGAACCCCGGTCCTGCCACAAAATAAAAGATACTGAGGACTAAACCCAAGGTCTCATAGGTGTTGCACAATGAGCTACATCCTCAGTCCTCAGCATTTTTATTTTACTTTGAGACGCAGCCTCACCAAATTGCCCAAGGTGGCCTCAAACTTGATCTCCTTCCTAGCCTCCCCAGCAATCAGGACATAGGTAGGTGCCAACACGCCTGGTAGAAAGGGTTTTAAAAAAATTTAGTAACTCATCTCACTTGGATTCTAAATAGTTTTCACTTAAAGATTTTTAATAGTTTTCATTTAAAGATTTGAAAATACAATTTATATTACAACTGCTATTCATATTTACTAAAGGACATTACCTTCAACTAATTTATTAAATGGTTTTTGTGCTATATGCTATATACTGTATGATAGAGAGCCACAGTGAATGTTGTTGTATTTGTTTAGAGATAGGATTCCCATATGTAGTTCAGGTTGGCCTTGAACTCAGAGGATCTTCCTGCCTCAGCCTGGAAGGGCAGGCTTACAGACGTGTTACCATGCTCAACCAGAACCAGTGCTAGCTAATCTTCAATCTTTAAATCAGCAAAACCTTTATTGTATGAAATACTAGAAAAAGATTTCTTCAACATAAACTATGTACAAAACAAGGTGGGGGGAAATCTCTCCAAATAAACTAGTTTTGTTTTTTTGTTTTTTTTTTTTGTTCTGGGGGGGGAGTCATTTTAAGACAGGGTCTCACTGTGCAGTTCAGGCTGGCATTGAGCTCATTTTGTAGCCCAGGCTGGGCCAAAACTGCAATGATCCTCCTGCTTCAGCTACCTCAGCACTGGGATTACAGGCACACACCACCATATGCCATCATGCCTGGCTTGGAGTGACATTTTTAAAACCAGATTTAAGCCAACACTTGGGGACAGGGATATAGCTCAGTAGAGTGATTTGTCTTGAGTTTGATTCCCAGTGCTCCACATTCCCTATGTCCTGATTGCTGGGGAGGCTAGGAAGGAGATCAAGTTTGAGGCCAGCTTGGGCAATTTGGTGAGGCTGCGTCTGAAAGTAAAATAAAAATGCTGAGGACTGAGGATGTAGCTCATTGTGCAACACCTATGAGACCTTGGGTTTAGTCCTCAGTATACAATTCTTGTTCAAATTTTAAATACTAGATCCTGGGTTCAATACCCACTACCACAAAATTAAAAATAAATGAATTAACATATGAGCCAGTCCTGGAGGAAGGAAGGCATTCATGTAACCACTGAGAGCCCTATAGAACCCCTACTCAAACCCCAAAAGAGTAAGGAGGAAGCAACAGAGAGGCAGTGCAGTGCCAAGGCCTGGGGTTCAACCCTCTGAACTACATATTTTTTGAAAGCCTAGGAAAGGATTAAGCAATGATGTCTACAGGACACAAAAGAGTACAAACAATATAAGAAAGTATCTGGTCTTAGAATGACACCAATAAGAAAATAGAAAGTTCCACCTAGAAGGAAATATTTTATTTTATTTATCTATTCATTTACTTTACTTATTTATTTATTTATGTCTTTTTGAGACAAGGTCTCGCTATGCAGTTCAGGCTGGCCTTGAGCTCACTTTTGTAGCCCAGGCTGGTCTCGAACTCACACTGATCCTCCTGCCTCAGCTTCCCAAGTGCTGGGATTACAGGCGTGCACCACCACACCCGGCATAGAAAGAAATATTTAACTTTTTAAATTTTTTTTATTTTATGTTATGGCCAGCTCAACCTGCCCTGGGTATGGGCTGGTACAGCATGTGGTGGCAGCAATTAAACTGCTGTCTCTGTGGTTGCCTAAACTTGCCTAAACAGGTGCTTTAGACCGCCGAGCTATCTCACCAGCCCCCTAGAAGGAAATATTTAGAAAAGGTACATTTGACAAACCATAGACACACACACACGCACACTGGTACCCACAATAAATGAACTCTCACATTTCAGAAACAAAATATGTGGGGTCTTTCAGGTTAGCTCAGTGGTTTAAGCATCTGCATGGGCAATCAAAGGTAAGCACAGGGGAGGATGGTTTGATCGCCAGACCCATCCTTACTTCAGGCAGCCTGAGACAGCCCAAAAAAAAAAAAAAAAAAAAAAATCCTTCTCAACTTATCACTACAAGTCCGATTTAGTACTGAGACCCTGAACATCCTGAACACCCTTTCCTAAAATGCAGAAAGAAAGAAAACAAAAAAGAACTTAAGAAAGAAAGAAAGAAATCCACTCATGCTCGATCAGGTGGTGACAATGCCCTTCAAGCAGATATTTTTCAAATGAAATGGTTTAATAATTGTATTTCAGCAAATGAATTACAGTATCTCAAACAATTTGAAGCACAGAACTGAGGTTGGCACATAAAATATGAAGGGGGCTAGGGAGATAGCTCAGTAGAATAAGCCCTTGCCTGGCAAATGCATGGGCCTGGGTTCAATCCCCAGTTCTACAAAAAAAAAAAGTATGAACTATATTAGTAAAATACATAATCATGGTTTATGTACTGATCAGTGTGACTATACCTATAGCACAACTAACTTCTAACAAACATTCCGGTGTATAACATTTTACTTGCCTTCTAAAAGAATATCAGGGCCAGCAAGATGGTTCAGTGGTCTAAAGCTCCTGCTTAGGAAAGCTTAGGCAACCACAGGGACCACAGTTCGATTCTGGCACCATATGCGGTGCCAGCCCCACCTCCAGGGTAAGCAGAGGCAGCCATAATATAAAAAATAAATATAAAATAAAGTAAAATACCAATAATGTAAATAACTAGTTAGTATTGGGGGCTTATTTTTAATCTAAGGAGGGACAACACTGATGAATGATAACTATTTCTATGCAGACCACTAACAAGTAATAAATACATGACAATTTTTTAAATTACCAGTAAGATTCTTTTTTTTCTTTTTCTTTTTTCTTTTCTTTTCTTTTTTTTTTTTTTGTCTTTTTTTGAGACAGGGTCTCACTATGTAGTTCAGGCTAGCCTTGAACTCCCTTCTGTAGCCCAGGCTGCTCTCGAACTCACACCGATCCTCCTACCTCAGTCTCCCAGGTGCTGGGATTACAGGCGTGCGCCACCATGCCCAGATACCAGTAAGATTTTTTTTTTTTTTTTGTATTTATTTATTTATTTATTTACTTTTGTATTATGGCTGGCTCAGCCTGCCCTGGGGGTGGGGCTGGCACAGCATGTGGTACCGGGGATCGAACTGCAGTCCTTCCAGTTCCTAAGTTTTCCTAAGCAGGTGCTTTAGACCACTGAACCATCTTGCCGGCCCCACCAGTAAGATTTTTAATGCAGTGGTCTGAACTGATTTCACTCAATTTATCATAATTTTTTTTTTAACATATTTGGTACAGGGTCTCACTATGCAGCTTGGGCTAGTAGTGATCCTCCTGTTTTCAGCCTCCCCAGCACTGGGATCAAAGGCATGCACCACCATGCTAGGTCAGTGGCTGGCTCAGCATGCCTGGATGCAGTGGCGGGACTGAGCAGCCAGTGGTGCAGGGGATCAAACCAGGTCCCTGTGCTTGCCTAAGCAGATGCTTAGTCTGCTGCTGAGCTTTCTCACTGGCCCTTCATAATTGGTTTTCTTAATTCAACTTTGTGGGCTTAAAGTTATCTGCTACATATTTTTAAAAAAACAAAAGTGCTGAAGACTTCATATGGTTTGGGTTTTTGAGACAGGATGGCTTTGAACTCACTTTGTAGCCCAGGCTAGCCTTGAACTTGCAGTGATCCTCCTGCCTCACCCTACCAGGCTGATATTATAGGTGTGTACCACCATACTTCAGACCATCCAGCATTCTTGACCATAGGGTCATTTGGGGTTTTTTTTCCAGTACTGGGGATTAAACTCTGGGGCTTCACACTGAGTCCCAGCCTCCAGCCCGTTTGTTTCTGGGCCACTGAGTGTTGAACTTACCAGGCTGCATTCTGCTTTGGCAAAACCATTTAAGGGAAGAGAATCATGGACTAGGGAGATAGCTCAGCAGTCTAAATTCTTGCCTGGCAAGAGCAAAGACGGTTGATACCTAGTAACATATGCTGTGCTGGCCTGGAAAACAGGTGTGGTGGTACATGCCTGTCATCCCATCACTGGGGAGTCTAAGACAGGAACACTAGACCCTGTATCCAATAAGTAACAATTTAAAAAAAGATTCTAAACTTAAATTGCCAGGCAGGCAAGATGGCTTAGCAGTCTAAAGCACCTGCTTAGGCAAGCCTAGGCAACCGCAAGCAGAGACCCAGAGACCGCGGTTTGATCCCCGGCACCACATGCTGTGCCAGCCCTACCCCCTGGGCAGGCTGAGCTGGCCATAATACAATAAATAAATAAATAAACAAACAAACAAACTTAAGTTGTCACAATGTATCAACCAATACAGAAGTGCAACTGAAGATTAAAATTACAATGAGTTTTTATCTACTTGCCTAAAGGATGAACACAGGCTTGGAATTATTAGTATTACCCCTTTGAGATCTCCCATTATCTCACTAGGGATGGGCCATCCTCAAAGACCACTAACCAAATCACTAAGACTACACAATATTTAAGATCCAAGGGGCCAGGGAGATAGCTCTGTGGCATAAGTGCCTGCCTGGCAAGTGCAAGGTCATTAATTCAAACCTTAATCCTGCCAAAAAAAAAAAAAAAGGCTATATAAATTATCAACCAAAGTCAAGGATGTCACTCACAATGTATCTACCATTAGATCAGTATTACCAATACTTGCAACCTTATTGGTTGATCATAATTTTGACCCATGTACCCACCTCATGATTTTGCCCTATAAAACTTCCTGAGAGGTAAGCTCATTGGAAACCCATTCAGAATCCCTCCTCTCTTAGGAGGAATGTTTCTTGAGGTATTCTTATATGCTGCTCCCCCATTCTTTGCAAAAGATTTTCCTACTCTCAAAATTAATGAAGAAAGATATCTCCACGACAAAGAACTGAGGACATTCATGAACACCAAACCAGAACTCTAAAATGTTTTGAAGGACATTCTAGAAAGAGCTAACAAGGACTGGAACTCCATGAACCTGAATCAATCTGCAATTAAATAGAGGGAGGGTGGGAAATAGGACAATAACATGACAATTTTTTTTTTGTTTTTTTTTGGCGGGACCAGGGCTCGAACTCATGACCCTGCACTTGCCAGGCAGGCACTTGTGCCACAGAGCTATCTCCCCAGCCCCATGACAAATCAATACATATCAGTTATAACCATCAATGTTAATGATAAATTCACCAATCAAGAGACTAGTAGAATGGATCAAGAAACAAGAGCCAAAAATATGCTGCACATAAGAAACACATTTAATTCAAAAAGAACTTCATAAACTGAAAGTCAAAAGATGGAAAATACATGCCACAAGAACCCACAACACAGCAGGGGTAGGTATCATATTTGTAGATGAAGTGGATTTCAAGTCAAGAGTGATTAAAAGATAAAGGTCACTACTACACTTAAGTGAACAATACAAAGAGGAAAAGATGGCTATCACAAACATATATGCATCAAATACCAGCACATCCAACTATATAAAACAAACATTAACATGAAAAATCAAATGAGCACTAATACAACTGTAATGGAGGACTTCAAGATCCCACTGTCATAAAGAGATCAACTGGATCAAAAAAAAACTAAGAAACATCAGAAGTGAACCAACTTTTGAACAACTGGACTTACATGTCTGCAGAGTGTCTCACTCCACAACATAAGAATATATGTTCTTCTCAGCTACACATGGGACATGGGATATTCTTCAAAACAGAAGACACACTAGCTCACAGAACATAAATGAAAAAAGGAATTCAAATTATCCCATGCAAACTATCAGACCACAGTGCAACGAAACTGACCATCAATGGCAAAAGAAACCAAAAGAACTTCATAACATGGGCATTAAATAACACCGATCTGAACAACCAATGGGTCGTGGATGAAATTAAAGAAGAAATAAGGAGCTGTAGCTCAGTGGCTTCAGCACCTGCCTGGAAAGCATAAGGTCATGAGTTGATTCCTGGTACTGCAAAAAAAAAAAAAAAAAGAGAGAGAGAGACTTCTACAATTAAATGACAATGCCAATACAACATACCAGAACTTATGGCACACAATGAAAGCAGTCTTATGAGGGAAATTTATATCAGTGAATGAATTCCCGCATTAGAAATACACAGTGAGGGGGGCCGGCGAGATGGTTCAGTGGTCTAAAGCGCCTGCTTAGGAGGGCTCAGGCAACTGCGGGGACTGCAGTTCGATCCCCGGCACCACATGCTGCGCCAGCGCCACCACCAGGACAGGCTGAGCCAGCCACAAAATGAATAAATAAAGAAACAAATAAACACAACAAGCAAACAAATAAATAAATAAAATTTAAAAAAAAAAAAAAAA
>PVKN010018664.1:0-16743 GCA_004027915.1 Capromys pilorides
ATACATGAAAATATGAAAAGTTGGTTGCAGTCTCCATCACCCTTCAGCCCATCCCATACACCACAGGTTTCCTCACCACAGGGGAAGGCAGATCCTCCATTACAGGACCTGGGGATGGCTTAATGGATCACTGCCAAGGTTGCTCATGTATCAGTGCTGGATGCATAGGAAGTATAGATGTTTGATTTCCACTGATTACACAAATGTTTGTTCTGAGCCTTCATTCAATCCTTGAACTAGAAGTTTGAGGTGTTGTATGCAGTATGATGTGAACTGTAGCACTAGGAAGCACATAAAGAGGGTAGCAGGAGATATACTGAGGGATGGAGGCATAGAAAAGATGGAGAAGAGAAATCAGGGGACATGGAGCTTGTGTGGTGCCCCACAGAGGATGGGACTTCCAGGCTGATACTAAAGAGTAAGTTGCAGTCAGCTGGCCAAAGAAGGGGAAGATTGACAGCCACTCACAGAATCTGAAAAACAGTTACAGAATCAGCAAGGGATAGATGTCTAGAATATGCAAGTGATTCTCCATTCTGTAGCAAAAAATGCAAAGGTGCATAAACTCATGAACAGATGACTTAGATACAGAGGTCTGAATAGCTTCATGATGTATGAAGATATGCTCAACTTCTTTAATAAATAGAAAAGCAACAAGACCATCAGGTACCAGTTCATAATCAGAAACACAAGAAAGATGGAAAAACCAGTGAACATGAATTTGGTGTAAGGAATGTCATCCAGAAATATTACCTGATGAGCCTCGATCAACACAGATATTCATGTACCCATTAATCTCTCTCCTGGTTGCATGTCCTAGGGAAATTATCCCATGTGGGAAACAGGATGAGCTTGAAGCATCAGTTTTTGGGGGGTATTATGAAGTGAGAGGAGCATTATGAGGCAATTTAATTGTCCATAAGAGGGGTTTGCTTAAACAAACGTAACAGGTGCACATTACAGAAAATTGTACAGCATGAGAAGTTTATGACCTAAATAGACAAAAAGCAGTGTGGAGAGATCACAAGCCAGTGTTGTGTTATGAAAGCCTCGTTGAATTTATAATACAATGCTATGTTAATTAAAAACATTCTGATTCAAAACAGTGCATATTTTATATTGACAAATACATATCAAACATATGAGAAAAGCTGCTCTTTGGAGAAGGAAAATGATACTAGGGAGAAAGTATATTGAGAAAGAAATACAAAGCAAAGTAAGAAAATAATTGGCTGTGCCTGACAATGTGCCGTAGATTAACTCAGTTCTGTGCCTCTGAGATCCAAGAAACAACACAAGAAAAAAAAGATAAGGAGGAAGCATTTCCAGCAAAAGAAGTAATGTGTGATTTCCAGAAATGGAAAAGGACAGGATCATTCTGGAGTTGGACGGGACTGGAACTGATGGTGTGAGTTAGGGAATGGTGAGGAAAACTAGATTATGGAGACTCCCAACCACACCACATAACAGAGTTTGATCCCAAGGAAAACAGGAAGCCACTGAAGGATTGTGAGCAACACAATGGTGTTTTTTATCTTGTTCTAAAGCCCAACGAGAAAGTAAGCTGACTGAGGCTCAGGCCATTCATCTATATTTCTGCAGCATAGTTATCAAGTTTAATGAAATAAACCTTGCACATTTTAGCACCCAAATCATGGACTTAATTTTCCCTACTTTTAAACTGATCCTGAGACCATCATTGACACTTTACCAGTAGCAACATAAAAGAAGTAGGAACAGAGTCAAACTGTGTGACCTTAAGCAAAGTTGCCTACACCCTGGATGTGAGTTGCCTCAGTTGTTTTTTTGTTAAATTAGCAATAATAACAAAACACTTTCTACATCTGGTTACTATTGGAATCCAACAAGAATTAAGTCTGAACTGTCAGAATACCCTTAAGAGATGTATGGTGTTACTATTTACATTTTAAGTGATGATGAAAGCGGACTGGGTAGAGGTGCTAATTACTTTGCTTATGGTCATTAATGGGTAATAGATACATGAGCTGAGTTTGAAAGAGATAATTCTGTCTATAGACTGAGCGTCTGCTTGTGAACTGTCTCACTGCACTGCTCTTGTGTGGCTTGCTTCCAGGAGTGTGGCACCGATGAGTTAGTGCAACTGTTGTGCCTGGAGCACTGGGACACAAAAATCTACAACCAAGGGCTTCTGGGTTACATTGTGACGGCGTAGAGGTTTTGGACATATTTTTGAAGATTTGTATTCATATTTTGAAAACTGGAAGATCTTGCATAAAAGTCAGAATTCTCAATTAGAATTTGGAGAATTTGGCAAGACTGTTCTACCATTTTCTTCTGGAAGAAATCAGTTGGATCTGAGTGTCAGCTCCCCATGGAACAAGGCACGTGCTCTCCGCTTTCCGTAGCCTCCTTCCCCCACTCCTAAATATAATATGCCATACTCATTTTTCTTCTTGCTATTAACTGCTTCACTCTAACAGATTTTAATGTTATGAGCCTTGTTGTAGGAGCACAAATAAATGGTCCAGTCACAAAGAACATGGGATACTCCAAGGTTTTAATGACCCAAAGTTTGATATATATCAGAGTATGAATCAAATTAAAATCTTCCTGGTCTTAACTTCCATTGGCCATTTTCCCCTGGGCCTTTATTTCCTCTTATATGGCACAGCTAAGTGGCACATAAGCACCATCAAAATGTGAGCTGTGGGATTATACCTTCAGAAGCCACACATTTGACTTGGCTTTTCCAATAGCACTCTATTCATTCAAATTCAATTACCAAATGATGGAAGAAATACAAGAGGCAAACAAATACATGAAAAAATGTTCTACAGTACTGGCCATTTGAGAAAAGCAAGTTAAACCAACACTGAGATACCATCTCACTGCAGAAGGAATAACTATTATAAAGAAATAAAGCAGAAACAAATGCTGAAGAGGTTGTGGGGAAAAAGGAACCCTTCTTCACAGCTGGTGGGAATGCAGACTGGTGCATTATGGAAATCAGTGTGGAAACTCTTCAAAAAACTAGGACTGGAAATACTGTTCAATCCAGTTATTCCCCTTCTGAGTATTTTCCCAAAAGAAGTGAAAACATCACACCATAGCGATATATGTGCACCCATGTTTAGAGTAGCACGATTTGTCATAGCTAAATTTGGAAAGAACCAAAATGTCCATCACTTGAGGAATGGATGAAAAAGATGTGGTATTTTTATACAATGGAATACTAATCAAAGGCTTTATAGGTAAGTGAATGCAACTAGAGGCTATACTCATAAGTGAAATAAATCAAACTCACATGTGTAAATATTGCATGGTCTCCCTCATGTAAGAACCTGAAAGAATAAATAAAACCTGAAAGGTATAATATATATAATTTATAATATATATATATATATATATATATATATATATAGTAAAATGGAAAGAAATTGTGCTTTAAGGATTAAACAATGAAGATGAGAGAAAGGAGAAAAGATAGGGGAAAAGGAAGGGGAAAAATACGCAAGTATGTATACAAGATGGCTGAGGTGATTGTGCTAAGAATTTCCATCAGATTTTTGAAAGTGGCAGTTAATGTTTAGAATTTTAACCTTGATTAACTCTGTATGCTGATATCTGTGATCCGAGCAACTACATGGAGGACAGCAATGTGTAATCCATGGATGAGTACCTCTCATCTTGGTCTTCTAAATGTCTACTGTTTTTTTCTAATGTTTTATCAAATATTATATTCTCTTAAAAACTTTTTTTAAAAGACAAGAAAAAAATTAAGATTTCTTGAAAAGCATTAATATTCAATAACTTCCTAATCTTACATAACTGTAACTGTTAATCTGAGCAACAGATTTGATGTTAAAAATAGATAATATAAAAATTGTTAATTAGCTATTCTTTCTTTGAAAATCTTCAATGTATATATTGTTATAAGTTAGCCTATTTCTGTCATTTTTTTCTCTCTTCGTTTTTGTTTCTCTTCAAAATAAAATAAAATTAAATTAAACTAAAAAAATACCAAGTGAATTTTAATCATGGTAAAATAAATTCACACTTCATATCTGGAAATGTAAAAGCACTAATTTAGTAGCAAGAACAACAACAACAAAATCCCTCTAATAGATTTGTATTAAGAAACAACATGGCTTGTGCTGTCAGATGTTTAATAATTTAACTGCACATGAAATGTGCAAATACAATATTTATGTCATAAACCTTTGGGCTTGTCACAGAATAGATTTTTGAAGAGTCACGTTTCACGACTCTGAGCAGCTGTATGCTGAAATCATGAAGTAGTGACGCTGAGGTTTATAGGTTCCATTTGTATATGGAGAAGAGAAAATGCCCCCTTCCATCAGTGACAAGAAGCGCAGTAATGCAGCCTTTCTCTGGAGCCTACTGTCAGAGAGTAGTGGCTGGAAATCATCCATCCAACTTCAGAGTGTAACTCATGTTCATCCTTTACTGGGTCATGAGATGTGGTTTGGGTTCTCTTTACAACAAACCTAGAGAGACTTTGTGCTTACATTACTCTCACTCAATATAATAGGAAGAAAAATGCAGCCTCTCAAAATGCCCTTGTTTAAATTCCCTAGGCATGCGACTATATCAGATGACACGGCAAAAAGGGATTAAAGTTTTTGAATGAAATTAAGTTTCTAATCAGTTACCCTACCAGGGAGACAAACCTTTGTTATCTAGATAAGTCCTCTGTGCTTTCAAGAGTGGGGGAAAGAAGTTATCTACGTATGTGAGCAAGATGGCTTGAGCTACTCTACTGTGCATTTCTGCTGGTCTATGGAAAGATGCAGTTAATGCTTTAATTTGTTTCGTCTCCTTTCATCAATTGTTTCTCCCTTTTGTCCTCTTAATTTCTTATACATTTCTTTCTTCTTCTTCTAATTTTACGTGCATATATCTGATAATATGAACATTTGGTTTGGAAGACAGCACCATGTGTTACAACAAATACTGTGAAATACATATTACCGTGTTAAGTGAATTTCTCTAGAATTTTTAATTTTTTCTATTTTAAATCTAATTTGTACTCTCTTTAAATAAATAGATAAAATAAATAAATAAGGGCCCCCATGCATCAGGAGGAGGCAGCAGAGGCACGCAGGAGGGAGAGGAGGGCTGCCACGCCTGCAGGGTGCCAGCTTTGCCTTCTGCTGCTGGATGGAACACTGCGAGAGGAAGGGGCTGGAAACTAAGAGACGCTTGGACTCTGAAAACTGGAAAACCTAACAAGGGTTGTTCCTGGCCACCAGAAGAAAGCCGTTCCACCCATATCTAGCTTTTAGCCCAGCGAGAGTTCTGTTGGACTCCTGACCCACATTACTGTTCAGGTCATCAATCTGAGATTTTAAGATACTTAGGTTGGAGGTAGTTCATCATGGCAGCAACTGGAAACTGATAAATTGACAGTAAAAGCAAGTTTGTGAGGAAATTGAAAGAAATGGGCACACTGGCTTTTTTCCCCTTCAAAATTAGTTGACTGGGATACAAATAAATGACGTTACATTTCCTCAATGTGCAATGCATGTTTGTTTTTCGAATTTTAACATTTCTCAATTCAGGATGTATTCCCACAAGCGATGAATACAGTTAATAGAGTGTTTTTCTCTCTGAACCCTTCTCCCTAAATTGAAAGCTGTTAATAAACAGATTGTACATTTCATAATCTCAAGCACCTCCATAGCACACAAAAAGTAGACATTTTAAGAAAAGAGCAGGTGGAATTTGGTTCAATGAGCACTGATTGCGCATCTTGTTTGTGCCAAGCCTGTTGCTAGGCGCCAGGGTGGGTGGGGCATGGAGAGAGAAATGCTCCCCGTTTCGCAGTGCCCTCAGACAAGCAGGACAATGAACTTGTGCATAGTAAATCGTACCAGAATTCAAACTGCAGCTGCAATTAAGGCTCAGAATACAACAGGCTACAATGACGGGAAACTGTACCTGACTAGTTCAGCTCACACTCCCCTCTCTGGCATACCCAGGACTGAGCACAGAGCAGGTATTCAATAGGATCACATTATGCAGATTTTACATTATGCATTTCATATTTTTCAATCAGATGAATTATACTGCATCCTCATTTGACAACAAGGGAAGCGGGTTCAGAGAGAGTAATTCATTTCCCCAAAGTCACATAAAAACTAACAACTTAGGTTTCTCTGCCTTAGCTTTGTTGGTATTTTCAGCCAGGGAATTTGGTGTTGCAGGAGCCTGTCCTGTGCTTTACGGTATGTTTCATGAATACATAGCCTCAGGTCCTAGAAGCTGGTAGCACAGAGTGTTGCATAGGTGACAATGAAAACTATCTCTAGACACTGCCAAATGTCACCTGAGAGAAGGACAATCTTAGCCCCCAGAACCACACTTAGAAAAAGGGACAGCAATGTTAATGCATCTGTACTCCTAAAATACAGACACAAAGCCTTTGGTGCTTTTCCTTTAAAGAGCTGAGAACTAATTCTTATTCTCTTGAGTGTGTGTAATACTTAATGACCTGTTTCTGACAACGGAAATATGGTGGACAGCATAGGGGATACATGAGATTAGGCCATGGAAGGCAGTTGGGTCTCCTCTCTGTTCTCTCTCTTGAATTGCTTGGTTTAGAGAAAATTCACTTCTGTCTCAGAATACAAAATTCATAGCCTCAGGTCCTAGAAGCTGGTAGCACACAGTGTTGCATAGGTGACAATGAAAACTATCTCTAGACACTGCCAAATGTCACCTGAGAGAAGGACAATCTTAGCCTTAGAAGGACCTCTCTTATGGAGAGGTCCACATCCTGGAGGAGGGAGGTGTCTCACCTATAGGCAGAGGAGCTGTGTAGTCAATGGCTACACAAAGTAATCTATCCTTCAACCAGATCCTCCAGCCCCACACAACCTTCCGGCAACAGAGATCTCAGCTGACATTTCACTTGAATCTCATGGGAAACCATAAGCCAAACTACTTGGCCAAGCCACTCCTGGATTCTTGACACTTGGAAGCAGGTACAATAACTATTTATGCTAATCTATAAAGCTTTGAGATGTTTTTTGTGCAGTAAGGGATAACTCACACAAGCTAAGCCACCTAGTGAAGAAAGCAATACTGGTCTACACTGGCTGGAGCCTGGGGTCCATGTCAGGGAGCAGGAAGCAGGAATGCAATGAAGGTAAACTGGAAATACAGAGGAATACCTGGAAATGCATGCTCTGGAGGTTAAACTCCTTTCTAGAGGGACTGGGAGCCACTACAGGGCTACAGGACCTGTGTAGTTGCCACTCTTAATAAAAGCAAGCTTGAACGAATTCTTCTTCTATTTAAGTTTCCCAATGACTTCCCACAGACTTAAGGATAAGGGACAAATACTAAGTAAGCAGAGCGGACCCATGAGTTTCCATCTACTACCCAACTAGTCAGTCTAGTATTTCCCCATCCTGCTTCAGTAGTGTCCCTAGCCTGGTATGCACACACATGTCCCCCATACCTCATAAGCCCCGAGCTTTCTGGATTCTCTCATGCTTTCATATGCTTGCCCTTGTGCTGGACACCTCTCCTTATTTCTGCCTTTTGGACCTCTGGGCCAATTGCTCACATTTGGCAAGTCTTTTCTATCCCTCCCAGCTGTGAGATGTGCCTCCTGTATGTGTCCATGTTAGTCTAGGTAATTCATTATCCTGGTACTGCTGAGAGGTCTGTGTTCATTTATGTAACGCATTTCTCCACTGGGTGGGACTTGAACGCCTAAATTTATTGGCTGTGCTTTTAATCTCCAAAGATGGTAGGTGTCTAGTAAATGTTTTCTAAACAAGTGAATAAATGATCACTGAGTTATTGCTGGTTGCTATGCCTGAAGCTCCTTGCAGTATCTGTAGTTTGGTTACTAGGTGATTTGTCTTAGAAGGTTTCTGAAGAAAGATAAGTTCAACATTAAGATGCCTTATCTTACCCAATGGATGTAGAGACTTTGCAGTCAAGCTGGACAAAAGCACAGATATAGAAATAGTAGGTCCAGTTCTTTTTCCACAAATCACTGGCCAGTTCCATTCAGAACAGACCAAGAAGCATTACCCTCACCTTGAAACATGACCCAGTGTCACTTGGGCAGGAGCCCTGAGAAGTTGGTCCTTTTCCGCCAATGTCCCCAGTCTTTCCTTATATGACAAAAAAAGCAGCTATCACTAACCCTGATTATTTCAGTTGAACAAATGTGTTTCTGTTAATTGTTTGGAGACCTATAGCTGTGGTAGAATCTGCTTGTGAGCTGGGTTTGTCTTAAGCAGACAAGTGAGACAGGATTCAGGGTTAGTTTACACAGTGAAAGCAGATACTGAGTGTGGACAAGGCTGGTCCTTAACTGGTCACACAGGCGAACCTACTCATCCCTTTTGCTTCCTGCTGCTGCTCTGGGTTCCAGCTTGCTGGGTCTCGATGGCACTGCCCTTGGAGGGAGAGGGTGTGTCTGGCTTTCACTTAATTATAGGGCTCTTCTCTGCTCCCAGCAGCCCATCAGCCAGCACACAGCCACTTCTTGCAAAGAGCCCTCTTACCCATCAGGGGAAGATAGCACTGGGCAATCATTTTGGCTTTTCCAGACTTAATGTTCTCTCTCCCCAGGTCCTTCCTTCTCCAGTGGAAAGCATAGGATGCTATTTTAAGATATCCTTTAATACCAAAATACCACTTTGAGACACTCATGTCCTTCCTTCCAGTGATCTCTTTTGTTTAAGTCATAAGGAACTCATCAGGAGCGGCAAGTCATAGCTTCCTATGGGAAGCAAGCCAAGGGGCAGTGGGAAGATTCCTCTGCAATTCCCAGGCAGCAGTAACGTCAAGCTCTGGGTGCTGGGAGGGCACGGCTCTTTCTCAGTGTCCCACCCTCATTATTCTAGACTGGGGTTGGGGAAGAGACAACCAGGGCCTCAGGCATCATGTGGATGGACCACCAACGTAAGACAGGGCAGGCTAGGAATGACCACAGGGGACTCAACTGGACCCCACATAACAGCTGCAGAATATATGTGGAAGAAAGGAGAGCAGGCAACAGAAAAATTTGCCCTATTGTGACAAAGAAAACTGAACCTGTCCTTGCAGGTCGTATTAAGGGTGGGTGTCTAGTGACATAATACAAACTAACATATTGGGAGAATAGGTTATGAACACAATCCTACAGTCTAATAACAAATATTTATTGAATACTAACTATGTAAATGACTATGCAACTCCATATATGATATTTAGTTTGTTTACTGAAATTAGTGATCCTATAGGGTAGAAAGTATTATTATCTCATATTTACAGAAGAAGTAACAAAAGTTCAGAGAGGCTAAGTTAATTGTTCACAGTCACACAGCTTGTGAGTGTTAGAGCTGGGACCAAAACATTGGCCTGACCCAAAAACCTGAGCTAAGAAGCTCCCCACTGGAGCAGCTCTCCCTTGGACTTTGCCTCTAGTGTCTCCTCTCCCAGCCAGCCAGGTGCTAGCTTTGAAGAAACCAAGTTCTAGATGGTGTTGATATTATAAATGGTATTATGAAAAAATAAGGTTATGGCTTATAAATCAGGCAAAGGGAAGTTATGATTCTTCTGGACACTCTAATCTATCTCCCTATAATTGCCTGTATATGAAATGCCTGCATGAGGTTATCGGAGTATTCCCCGAGTCGTCTGCGAAGGTAAGATTGCAATTTTAGCGACCCTTGTTACACAAACCAAAGCAATCTGTTCTGCTTTGACACTCTGACACTCTCATCTTGCAAAAGGGTTGGCGGCAAAGGCAGAGAGGCATTTGTCCACCTTCCTGCTACAAGTGCAAGCAGGAAGGGTTAACCTGTGAGGCAGTCCTGGTGCAAATGACAGTTCTGGGCTCTAACCATGCTAAGCGGTAGCCAGCTGTCTTGGGGGTACTTAAAGAGAAAACCACAGCTCCATTTCTTTAAACCATCTTTAACCTTTAGTTATAGGATCCCTAATTAAAAATCAGTTGTGCTTTTTCTAGTAAATCTGACAGTAATTCTATCTCTAATGGCAGTGGCAAGATAAATAGTATGCCAGGTAAACTCAGCAGGAAAATGACATTTTCATTAGCAATTTACTGGGTGTGAAATTTCTACCACGATAAAGCATTCCTGAACAATACAGGGAAACCATCTCCCTCATGTGACCCATTCTGCTAATTAATGGGGGACACTAGTGGGATTAAATGTCTGCTGCCCAAATTATTTCAGTGTTCACAGCAGTTATTTTGTATGCACCTTGCACAAAGAAAATAAGTCGGGACCCAAAACAATAAACAAGCTGACATAACAAGATGATTGCAGCCTATTGCAGTCCAGAAAAATCTAATCTGGCCTCCTAACAGCATCTCAATCTTTATCATGACTGCATGGGCTCCAATTCATCAGCTCATTTTGGCAAGCTCTCCCCACCAGTAATCATTCACTTTCAGGGTAGCCTCTGAACAGGTATTGACTTTAGAGACTGGCAATTTATCCTGGACAGTGTATCCCTCCATCAAGATTCCCTGGCAGTCTTTGAAGCAGCCTGTGAAAGAAGAGTTTGGACTATACTCTGGACTCCCAGAGAGATGCCAGGGGAAGGAGGAGAGAGGGCAAGCAAAACTCACAGTGCTGAGTGAGAACAAAATGCTAGTGTCATGTGTGTGTCCTTGCTAAGGCCCCAGTGATGCTTCAAGTGACCTATCCAAGCAGGCTGCTCACTAGCACAACTTGTTAGTGCTGAACGGGGCACAGAGCAAGGGTGTTCACAGGCACTGAGGGCTGCTGAGTCCCCGAGACTTCACAGGCATTTAAAACTTCCATCAAGTTCATGGTATACGTGTGATTAGTTGCCACCCCCTCCTCCATTCAGATATCAAATCCCAGGCTAGGAGAGCAAAAGTGGTCCCCACAAGTTAAAAACTGACTTCTAATGGAGACTATTGAAATTTCTAGTTCCTAAGGATTTTTCCCAGCAATAGAAGTAAAATTCTTACAACCTGAGCTAATATTTTAAAGTGTATCTTTCAGTGGCATTCAGAACACTAACATCTCCATCTAGTTCTTGTCCATTTCCGCACTCACAGGGAAAGCTGTACCCAATAAGCACTCACTTTTCCTCCTTCTCACCCTTAGTACCTACTAGATAGCTTTGCTTCTCTATGGATTAAAGCACCAGAATTCTGTTTTCCATTGCTATAGCAAAGTACCAGAGGATAGGTATTTTGCAAAGCAGAGATGTTTCTTTAGGTCACAATTGAAGAAGCTGAAAAATCCATGATGAGGTAACTCCATGTGTTCAGTGTTTAGTGGGTGAATTATTCATCACATTACAAAGTGGTAGATGACATCATGGGTTGCATGTGTGAGATGAAGAGGTGGAAACCCAGAGCAGGATCAGAGACCAGGCTGCTCCTTCATAGTAACTCACTGCTGTAAGCACTGACTCCTTGAGACCAACATTCACACCTCCCAAGTGCAATGCAATGTCCTCTGTGACCTAGTCACCTCCCATTGGCCTTCACCTCCTAAATGTCTCATCACTTCTAGGTACCACCAGATTCAACACATGAACCCATGGGGGCTGGGCTAAGAAGATAGCCAAACCAGAGCAAACCCTCATCTGCAAAAATAAATAAATAAATAAATAAATAAATAAATAAATAACACAATTGCTGACTGAAGTTGAGGGAAGTGTCTTAGAGATTGGTACCCTCAGTGTTTTGAAACTGAGTATAGAGTATAGATCCCAGATATACTGCTCAGTAGCCTTTGGACCTAGAAGACTCTTATGGGAGAAAGCTTCACAAAGCATGCCATAAGGGGCTCTGTTGGTTCCATACGCACTTTTTCCTTTTCGAAGAACCCGATGAGCCCAGTAAACTATGAGCAATGTTCTCAAGCAGGATTTGGCATCCCTGTACCCCCCACTGAGTGAGCACCATGCATCCAATGAATAAGGACCCTCTCATAGCACAAGATCAGGGCTATTGCTTGTTTGTCTTCCTTGTTTTGCTGATCCTCATTAGATAGGCATGGAAGGACTTGTCACTTTGCATTTCAGACAGGGCAAACAGAATGTGTGATTGTATTTTATTCTGCACTAATAATTTTTTTTTTGAACTGGGGATTGAACTCAGGACCTTGCACTTGCCACGCAGACACTTGTGCCCCTGAGCTATCTCCCCAGCCCCTGATCTCATAATTACAACCCAGAGAAAATATTTAAAGTATCAGAACACAGGCTAGAATGATCAAATAATACAGCGACTAGAGTCTTGGCTATAGCTCTGGAGCTAGAGCTCGTACAATTTCATGTGCTTTCCATTGTACTTGTTAGTGGTGAACAGGAGTTGACTGTATGTCACTCATTTGCAAGCCCTCTTTAGATGGGCTTCCATAGAACCTATGATGATGAGCACACGACAAGCCTTGTCATTCTGCCCCTTGACTGTGGGTTGGACAGAGGGTAGATAGGACATTTATATCTAACTGATAGTAAGAGCATCCCTAAGGTGGAGAATATGGTACACTTTTACAGGATTACTCTTGGGCACTTGGTTAAAAGCCACACAATTCTCAGCATACCAGCAGTTTGCCTGGCTCAGCTGGTATGCAGAAAGAGAATACAAAGAATGAACTAAACAAGCCCACAGAAAGACAGAAGGGAGACACATGAGTCTCCAACAAAGCCACAGCCCTAAGATGGTGACACGAACCTAACCTTTTGAGTTCCTTGGGAAATATGGCCAAAATTTCTGACTTTGGATGGAAAATGATGCCCATTGTACCAGGTGGAATCCTTTTGACTTCAAATGCCAGAAGGACTTATGCAACTCTAGTTCAAGTACCACAGGAGTTTATTTGTTCCCAGAGCTGCAAACTCAGGTACACATGGCTGCAGACACTCAGAAAATGTCATGTGGACTTCTCCGTCTCTCCTATGTGCATTACTCTTGATTAACTTTATTCTCAGATGGCCTCTCCAGAAGATCTCAAGAGTTCTAGCTTAACAACTACAGTGTGGAAATGTGCACTGCTTCCCAGTAAGTTTAGAAAATTGGGGGGGCTGATATTTGTTGAGCGGCTGGGGTCACATGTTCACCCATAAAGTGAGACACTGTGCATTCCTGGGAGGACCAGGCTGACCACTCCATCCACTCTCAGGACTTACTGTGGAGGAGACTCAGCTTCCAATCCATAAAGACTAGAAGAAGGCAAACAGGTATCCACTGAGGAACTATGGGATACTGCTACGAGAAAAAGAACATCGGAATGATTGCAAGAGGAGACACCATCTGTGACTCCTCAAGCTCTTTCAATAAAGACTTATTGCAAGTTAGTCTGAGCAGGTTTCTGGGTTATTTGTCTGTCCATTTGTTTGCTTTGTCACTCAATAGTCCTTGACTAAGGACTTCCAATAGGTATGCAGAGCAGTTCCAGTTATAGAATGGTATCATTAATATATGGGTGATGAAGATACAAAATATAGAGAGAGCTTACCAATCTGATCCTGTAAAAAATATCTACAGAGTGCTGTGGGAAAAATAAAGATGAATAATATAGATTTCATTGCTAAGCACTTTTCCATTTTGTAAGAAAGATACACAGATTGCATATCACAAGGAAGCACTTGTTCCAAAGATGCAGAGAACTTCAGAATTTCAAAGATGGTGATGCTGGCTGAGATAATCAGATTTCTGATATATTTATTTGGTTTGGGCCTTAAAAAATGATTGAAGCTCTCAAGAACAAATCGTAATCTCTAGGGCTTCCAATAGGTATGCAGAGCAGTTCCAGTTATAGAATGATATCATTAATATTTGGATGACAAAGATACAAAATATAGATGGAGCTTACCAATCTAACCCTGTAAAGACCTCTTGAAAATAAGGGAGGGACAGAGTGACTGAAGATAAGAAGGAGGGAGGCAGGAAAGGAAGAAAAGGGTGGAAAATACAAAGGGAAAGAAGAAGGAAAGGAAAATTAGAAGAAAGTCCTAGATTGGGACTCCCAATTGGGAGTCCCAATTTTCCAGTTGAAAACCTTAGTTGAAACCACATTTGAAAAACTTTCAGTATTATTTCCTTGTGCATGGGAGAGGTAATATGACGTTAATGAACATTCAAAGCAAGAATGTTTTAAGTTCAAAGTAGTATTTTAAAAAGTGAAATAAATGGTTCTGGGAAAATTGGCTATCCACATGCAAAGGTTTGATTCTAACCCTGTATAACTTTCATGTACTAAACTAAAACCAAAATGAATCAAATAACTAAGTATTAAAACAGAAACACAATGTGCTGGAAGATAAAAGAGGTAAAACTCTGAAATAACTGATAGCAATAAAGGCTTTCTGAGCAGAACCCTGATTGAACAAGAAATAGTATCAAAAATCAACAAATGAGGGCCAGTCAGATAGCTCAGAGGATTAAAGTGCCTACTTAAGCAGATGCACGGGCCAGGGCTCAATCTCTGCCCTGCTGTGCAGAACCTGCCTGCAGGGCACGCCGAGACAGGGATTAAGACTGGGTGTGGTGGCATGCGCCTGTAATTCCAGCACTTGGGAGGCTAAAATATAGAAAGGATCACTACAAGTCTGATCTGTGTAGTGAAATCCTATAGACTCTATACTAAATACATTAAAAAAGTAAAAAATGAACAAATGAGATCATATAAAATTTAAAAAAACCTTCTACATAGCCAAAGAAATAACTGATGGAGTGAACAGACAACAGAATAGAAAAAATGTTACCAGTTATTTCAGATAGAAGACTAATATCTAGACCATATTAAGAACCCGAAAAGGTTAGATCCTCTCCAAAATAAAAGACTCAATCAAAAAGTGAGTATCTGAAAGGAATAGACATGTTACAGAGGAAGTATACATGACCAATGCATGCATGAAGAAATAGTCAACACCACTGACCACCAGAGAAATAGAAATTAAAACAACACTGAGATTCCGTCTTATTTCAAAAAGAATGACCATCATCAAAAAGTCAAATATTAATGAACACTGATGAGGCTGTGGAAACCTTCTGCATGGTGGGTGCAAGAGTAAACTGGTATAGCCACTGTGGAAATCAGTATGGAGATCCTTCAGAAAACTGAAAATAAACATGCCATTTGACCCAGCTATTCTACTTCTGTGCGTCTTCCTGAAAGAGCTGAAGGCCTCATGCCACAGTGATCCACGCACACCCATGTTTAGAGCGACACAATTCATAATCACTAGATCCTAGAAGCAGCTAAATCCTAGGTCCATTAAGAGATGAAAGGATAGAGAAAATCTGGTATTCACATACAACACAGTACTACCCTGCCATAAAGAAGGGTGAAGTTGAGGGACTTGTATGAAAAGTTATGTACCTTGTGACCCTTATATTAAATGAAATAAAGAAGACACACAAGCTAATTATTATCTGGTTTCTCTTATTTATTTATTTATTTATTTATTTATTTATTTATTGTTTTAATCTTTCATTTATTTATTTGGTATAGGGTCTCTGTACGCAGCTCAGATTCACAGTGACCCTTGTGTCGCAGCCTCCCCAGAGCTGGGATTATGACCATGCACAGCCACAACCAGTTTCAGTGGTTAGGTCAGTGTGGGGCTGGTGCAACACGTGGTACAGGGGATTGATTCTGGGTCTTTGAGCTTGTCAAGCAGGCATTTAAACCACTGAGCTATGTCCCCAGCCTCACATGGTTTCTCTTATGAATAATAAATAAATTATTTTTATGCATTTGGTACAAGTTATAAATAAAGAGTAAAATAAAAGGTACACGATAGGTCTGCTGATGGATTTTTCTTAAATGGGAAGAGGACCAAGAGAGGGAGGGAGAGTGGAGGGAGAGGACAGAATGGAGACAACGAAAGAATTCAAATGTGTCCTGTATCAGCTCCACACAAGGGATTCAAATATGTTCTGACAACAACAACAACAAAAAACCAAAACAAATAAATTAATTTTTTTTAAATGAAAAGAAGTTGAGCATGTCGTTCAGTGAAGAAAACACTGGAGTGTAAAGACCTGGGAACAAACCACATACAAGGAAAAGGGGATGGTGAGGATGGAAACAAAGCAACAGATTCTCATGTTCTTCTACAGGGAGAGTGAGCGGCCATCGTTGCCGGTGAGCACAGGCTCTGCCTCGGCAAGTGTGACAGCCATGTTGCCATCAGCCCACAATTTGTTTGTTTATTTATTTATTTATCTATTTATTTTTATGTATTTGGTACAGGTTATCTCTATGTGGCTTAGACTTGTAGTGATCCTTCAGCCTCCTCAGTGCTGGAATTACAGGCATGCACCATCATGCCTGGTCTCGGTGGCAGGCTCAGCATGCCCCTGGGCAGGGCATTTGTGGTTCTAGGGATCGAACCCCAGTCCTGGTTCTTGCTAAACAGGCACTTAGTCTGCTGAGCTATCTCACTGGCCCTATAGCTCACAGTTTAGTGAGGAGAAGGACAGACATCAGAGGACACTCAGTAATGTGATGTCATGAAAAAGAACCAAGGATGTGAGTGGAGTGAAGAACACCAGCTGAAACTGAATGAAGGGTAAGAAAACACTGTTAAGTTAGGACCTTCAGGGTGAGGAGGTGGGCCAGAAAGTGAGAGTGGGAGGGATGGGAGCCAGAAAAATATAGACGGATCACTGGATTTGGTGGGACAACAGCAAAGCAGAACAGAGATGGATGAGGTAAGGGAGGCTCTGGGTAGTCATGGAGGGATTTGGAAGGTTTGTTTCAGGATGAGACA
>PVKN010018665.1:0-16572 GCA_004027915.1 Capromys pilorides
AGCTGCCACAGCTGTTGCTCCTCCCTTTTTGCTCTTTTTTTTTTTTAAGGGAAGGGTCTACAGGGTGTTCAGAGTCTCACTACAAGATCAGACTTGTAGTGATCTGCCTGTTTATAGCTTTCCAAGAGCTGGGATTACAGGAGAGCATCTCAATTGCCATCTCAACACGCCCCGGGGGTGGGGCCAGCATGGCAGGCCCTGGGCTCGAACCTTTTTGCTCTGTTGCTCTAGGCTGTTTTCCACCACCATGAGCTGTTGCCCTCTGCCATATGCCACTCTGTGAACTAAATAAACCTTTCCTTTATTAATTTTGGGTAGCAGGTATTTTGTCCCAGCAATGAGAGAAAAGTAACTGAAAAGTAACAAAGATTATATAAAGCCTGGCCCAAAATTTTTATGTTGATTAATTAAAAATGGGCCTGATGCAATGTTCTAAAGGGAGAAGTGAATTGATGTTATGGACTAATCATGTGCACACTCTCCCAAACAGGTAAAAGAGACAAAAGGTATGATTTTAGGGCTCCAGGAGGATCAAAGCTCTCTTAACTGATAGGTTCTGGACCTAGTGTACATTGCTAAAATCATTGTGGTGGTCATCTAATACACCCTTCCCACCACCTCCGGGAAGACTCCCAGTCAGCTCCCTCAGGTATATCTAAACATCCCCTCCAAACTCCACCCCTGACAAAAGGCCATAAAAGTCTCAGGCTCCCTTTGTCTAATAGAGAGAGAGAGAGAGATTTCCTCATCCTTCCCCACACTCTCCTGGGTCCTTAAAGAGAATCAAGCCCCTTTCCCTTTTTTCCTTCTGCCTATTTCTCTGCTGTGCTGTTCACCTGAAAAACACCTATCACTAACTGCATAATAGATTCTCTGGGGGTTGAGACAAAGAACTTCTTTGGGCAGCCTGAATTTATTTCGTTTTCAAACAAAGGAAAAGGATATTGAGGTAAGTGTGGAAAACTGAGCAGGACCTTGGAGTTTAGTACAAAGACTTTCCCAAGTAGTAAATTTTGCCAATTAAGAGAACTGCCTTAAAAAAATAAATAAATTAAAGGGGCCAACCAGATAGCTCATTGGACTAAAGTGCCTGCTGAGGCAGAGCACAGCGGCCAGGATTCAATCCCCAGTGTGCACTGCCAGTCCTGACTCCAGGATGCACTGAGATGGTGATTGAGACTGGGCATGGTGGCATGCGCCTGTAATCCCAGTGCTTGGGAGGCTGAAAACAGGAGGATCACTATGAGTCCAATGTATGTAGTGAGATCCTGTAAACTCTGTAGACCCTGTACTAAAAAAAAAAAAAAAAAAATTCCAGATTGATAGTTATAACAGGTGTGAAATGCCTGCAGCTGCAGTCTCTAGATAATTGGGGTCAGGGTCAGGCATCCTCAGCTGTGGCCCTGTCTTGCCCTTTGAGGCTTCACAGTATCACAGTCCACTACAGGTCTTAGCTGGGACCAGTGCTTCACAGAGGTTCACTTACGAGTCTGCTGCTCTCTCCAAACATGGGACCTAGGCCTGGGACAGATTCACAAGTAAGTATAGAGACCCAATGGATTAATTTTCAGTTCTACTCAGGTGCTTCATAGTGGTCTCCATCAATACTTTTAAAAAACAAAATTTATTATTGATTGGTTGATTGATTGATTGATTGATTTGTACTGGAGCTCAAACTTAGGACCTTGTGCTTGCCAGGCAAGTACATATGTTGCTATATCCCTGACTCCTAAAAACAAAATTCTAAAAATTCAAGAAAAGTTATCTTTACCTTGTTTGAATAAATGTATTTTGAAAAGGCTAATCTTCAGAAATTATTTAAAGGTAAATAAAGTTGGGAACTATCAGGAATACTATTTTAAAGTAAACTAAGTTCTAGAAGTTAAGACTGGCAGACTAAAGCACCTGCTTAGGCAGAGCACAGCCGCTGGGGTTCCATCCCTTGCATGCCATGCGAGCCCCACCCCTGGGACACGCTGAGATGGCGATGGAGACTGGGTGTGATGGTGCGCACCTGTAATCCCAGCGCTTGGGAGGTTGAAAACGAGATCACTAGGAGTCCAATTTGTGTAGTGAGACCCTGTACTAAATACATTAAAAAAAAAAAAAAAAAAAAAGAAAGAAAGAAAAGACTAGAAATTGGGTTTTTCAGCAAGAAAGGTGCAGGTGACAGACACTGTCCAGGGAACATGGTTCAGTGTCACCACCCAGGATTGAACTGTATGTGCAGTGCTTCTCAAAGAAAGAGAAGTAGATGCACTTTGTTAGTTTTGTTTTGATTCAGCAAGCACAAGTGCTTAACATCTTAAGAAAACAAAAATAAGTTGTGACCAGGCGTGGTGGTGCACACCTGTAATCCCAGCACTTGGGGAGGCTGAGGCAGGAGGATCAGTGCAAGTTCGAGACCATCCTGGGCTACAAAAATGAGCTCAAGGCCAGCCTGAACCGCATAGCCAAGATCCTGAGTTTGATCCCCAGTGCCACCAAAAAAAGAGAAGGTATTAGGTCTTCATTAGGAGATACTTATGCTTCTGTGTTTTCTGTTTTACCTAACAGTTTTGAAATTTTGAAAGAAAACTTGCATGTATCTGCAGATTCTTAAGTTCCTAAGGCACAGTATGAAGAACCAATTCTACTGTAATCATATGCAGCCCTTTTTTCGGAAGGATACCAGGAATCAAACTCAGGACCTCACATTTGACAGGCAGGTGCTGTGCCCTGGAGCTGTATTCCCAGCCCTACAGCCCATTTATGGGATCTTGTCATCCTATCAGACTTAGCAGATTCATCCTTAACTTGATTATGATAATCTAAAAGGACTATTCATTCATGCTCAAAGAAATCATCTACCTCCTTTACTCCTGAAACAATAACTCCATCTGCTTATTTGACAGTATTTTTAAAGAAATTTTCAAGTTTCTCTTTTTAACTTCCTTCTTGGACACTCAGACCCTGGTTATATTCCAAGAAGATATGGACATTTAATCTTTTCTCAAATAGCCTATGCCGCTACGCACCTCAGGAACACTTAATGTATTGCCACTTTTATCTTGAATGTTGCCAGATATTGTGAATGAATAAACCTTTCCTTCCTTCATTTTGAGTGTCGGGTATTTGTCCCAGTAATGAGAGAAGAGAAGGTAAGACACAGGCTCTTTAATCTGCTGAGCTATTTGGCTGGCCCCTCACACCCAAAATTGAAGAAAGAAAGGTTTATTTAACTTGTAGTTTGTGGAGGTTTCAGACCTTAATCAGCTGGCTCTAAGGCAGAGTGGTACATGGCAGAGGGCAGTAGTTCGTGGTGGCAGAAAACAGCAAAACAGAAAGAGCAGCAGCAGCAGCCTTTCCCCTTTCCTTGTATTGCATTCAGAATATCTATGTGTGTAACATTCACACGCATAATCCCAGCATTGGATCATGAATTAATAACAAACTCTTGAAGCTGCCCCATGACTGCATGAGGCTTTGGGGTGACTACTAGACAGAAACCATAACATTGACCCTTCTCCAAGTGTCTGTGGCTTTTTTTTTTTTTTTTTTTTTGCGGTACCGGGGTTTGAATTCAGGACCTTACGCTTGTCAGGCAAGCGCTTATTCTACTGAGCTATCTCCCCAGCCCATATAGCTTTTTCCTTGAAGCATCAAGATCAGGTCTTGATGGTGCTGGCAGGGTGATATAACCTGTGTAGTGTTAATTCTCAAAAAAGGAATCATGAACCCAGACAATTTTTCATGTTGGTGAACAACAGAAAACTCATTTTGTGTAAAACTGGACAATGAACTGTTTATGTGAACAGTGAATTTTACTTTACCCTTTTCACTAACAACATTAGAAATGTCCACCTGCAGAGCAGCGTCACTTTGAACATGTACATTTATTGGCTTAAGTCCATGTCTTCTGAGAACACCAAGTTTTCTTTTCTTTTTTTGAGACAGGGTCTCACTATGTAGCCTAGGTGACTTTGAACTTGCAGTGATCCTCCTGCCTCAGCCTCCTGAGTGCTGGCATTACAAGCGTGTACCACTATGCTTAGGTCTGGGTATTTTGTGATGGGTATTGTGTGTGTGTGTGTGTGTGTGTGTGTGTGTGTGTGTGTAGTCCAGGCTGGCTTTGAATTTACTATGTAGACCATTTGCCTCAAGCTTGTGAGTGCTGGGATTACAGGCATGTGGCACCTTACCTGATTTATTATAACTTTTAAGATTTATTTATTTGTTTATTTATTTGATACAGGGTTTTGCTAAGCAGTCTACACTCATAGGTGTGCACCACTAGCCTTGTTTTGAGGCCCATATAGCTTGCCTGGGATTCTGGAGGCCAGCACAGCATGCAGTACAAGAGATCAAACCCGGGTCCTTGCACTTGCCAGGCAGGCCCTCAGACCACTGAGCTATCATCCCAGCCTATTGTAACTTTTATAACGGTGTGAAATGGCAACAGCTTTCAACTTCTGTTTCTCTAACACAAAAGATACAGCACATCTCATATGCTCATCTCTTTTATATCACCCTTGATGAAATATCTATTCCTATCCTTTGCCCATTTAGTTAATTGACATTCTCTACTTTTCACAGACTTAAAAAATAGCATTGTTTCACTATAATACACATTCCATACAATTCACCCCCTTTCAGTAGCCTGGGTCTATTAACGCGGTTTTTAAAAATTGAAGAGAAATATGTTAAAATATATGGAAGGCTGTTGTTTTGCCCTTAGCTTCTAACTAGGCTCTGCAAAGCAGGTCAAAGGAGAATGGGTCACCCACAGGAGCCCGATCATCATGCAGAGAGGCTGAGAAGACCGCAGAGCAGCCAGGCGCACGAGGATGGGAGCGATGCTGACCTCTCGGTCACACAGGTCAATGTCAAATTCGACCTCTAAACTCATCTTGCTGAAATTCCATCCTTTTCTCAGGTATGCGAACCGCGGCATCAGGCGTGTTCGCGCCGGGCATATCTCTGCTTCTGCTTCAGAAGCCGAAACAAAAGCGCTTCTGATATTTTTTTTTCCTAAAGACATTTAACTGTCAGTCTTCTGGGTGGGTGACTGGGAACTCGCAAGATTCCAGCTAGGTTTCCGCTCCGACCCGGGACCGCGAACCACAGAGAGGGAACCTCCAGTGTTCCTAGAGCGGACCGGAAGTGGCTCTGGCGTGTTTCCTCTGATCGCGCCTGCTTCCGGCAGCTGGGGTGCCGTTGTGGATCGCTTTCGCCAAGGTGCAGGAGTTTGTCAGGGTTTGGGGTTGTGGGATTGTAGAGTTGTTCTCTCAGGCGCTGAGACCCGGCCAGGTAACGGAGGGAGGTTATGGAGATCAGAGCGGGTCCTGGGGATCCCAGGGAGGCCGCCTGACGTCTGGGCTTTGGTCCTCGCTGTTTGCCACCCTTCCCGGGCACCGTTCTATGGGCCACTTGGCTTCCATCCGGGGAAAGCTGCGAGGTCCTTTTGATAGTGTCACCGCCGCACGTACTCCAGTAGCCTGGCCCCTTCGATGCAGAAACTACACCGGTCTGTGGGAGTCGGGGCTCTAGGGCTCTGATTCTTGCCTAGGCATTTGCATACTGTGAGGGTTGAGAATGAGGCCAGAGTCTGCTGTGTCCTGGTCACACCACCCCTCTTCTATCTACTCTCTTAGTTCATTCGTACATCTGTTACTTATTTAAAGAACTTATGTGTGATCTTCTTCCCTATCCACCTCCCTGCTAACTTCTGCTTATCTCAGTTATCACCTCCTAGGGATATCTGAGGTAGGCCCCTTTGCTACCCGTTCCCAGGACCACCTACCTGGTGCCCGCCACACCTACTCTCATTGGTCTTTCACACGGGACCACATCAGACCTCATTTGCTAATCTTGAAGCCCAAAGGACGTGGAGTCACTGGCCGTTTCCCTCTCCTCTCTCTCTAGGCAGCTGAGGTTGGGACTTCTCTACTGGGCTGATCAAGGACGAAAAGCAGTGATGTCTGCCTTAGGGGCTGCAGCTCTGTACCTGCATCACCCTGCTGACAGTCACAGTGGCCGGGTCAGTTTCCTGGGGGCCCAGCTCCCTCCACAGGTGGCAGCAATGGCCCGGCTCCTAGAGGACCTGGACAGAAACATGTTCAGAAAATTGCTGAAGCTTGTGGTCAGCAGCCTTCAGGGGGAGGATTGCCAAGAGGCTGTACAACGCCTTGGTGCCAGTGCTCACCTCTCAGAAGAGCGGCTGGGTGCCCTGCTTGCAGGAACATACACATTGCTCCAGCAGGCCCTACGGCTCCCCCCCACCAGCCTGAAACCTGACTCCTTTAGGGACCAACTCCAGGAGCTTGGTATCCCTCAAGACCTGGTTGAAGACTTAGCCAGTGTGGTATTTGGGGCCCAGCGCCCCTTCCTTGACTCTGTGGCTGGGCAACAGAGGGCCTGTCTGCCCCACCTGACTGACTTTCGGTGGCGGGTGGATGTGGCTATCTCCACGAGTGCCCTGGCCCGATCCCTGCAGCCAAGTGTTCTGATGCAGCTCAAGCTTTCAGATGGGTCAGCATACCGTTTTGAGGTCCCCATGGCCAAGTTCCAGGAGCTACGGTACAGTGTTGCTCTGGTCCTAAAGGAGATGGCAGATCTGGAGAAGAAATGTGAGCGCAGACTGCAGGACTGAACCTCACCCAGCCTATGCTGCAGTCTGGGAGCAGCTTCTCCTTTCCATGAAGCAGGCTCTTGAGTAAATGAATGTAAGGATGGGCCATGTTTTCTGTTTAAATGAACAGTTGCGCCTTTTTTCTTATAGAAGTAAAAACAACTATTAAAAAAATGTTTCTCTATGTGGATGTTAAACTGCACACCTATCCCTTCTATGGCTGTTGGTCTTTGCTGCTGGCTATGCCCATCTTGGGCCAGGTGGAGGTCTAGGGTCTAGGTCATGACCACTGAAGATACCATGAAGTTATGCAGCCTGGCCTTCTAAAGCATCTGAATCCTCTCTACTCATTGTTTTTGTATTTCGGTGTAGGTGTTTTCTTTTTTCACAAACATTGGTGTGGATATTTTCATTCTTCTGTCTTAAACCCCTGTCCTTGTGAAGCTGACAACTTAGTGGGGGGGAAAGGAGGGAATATTGCAAAATGCATAATAAATTACAGCTTGCTAGAGGATGGTGACACTCTAAATAGGGCAGGGTTAGTTGCTGGGATGTGGGGTTTTGGGGGAGGAGGTCCACCATTGTAAGTGGGTCTTGATGCAGCTTTCTTTTTTCTTTCTTTCTTTCTTTTTTTTTTTTTTGTGAGATGGGATCTTGCTACATAGTTCATGCAGGTCTTGAAGTCACTATATATCCCAGGTTGGCCTTGAACTCAAAGCAATCCTCCTGCCTCAGCCTCTGCATGGGATTACAGCCATGCGGTGTCTAAGGATCATGATTCAGTCTGCAGAGTGAGCATCTGGCACACAGCCTGCCAGTAGAGGGAGACTGTTCTTGTTGCTGGTTGTGCAGGGAGATAAAATTGAGGACATGAAGGTCCAGGCCTGAGGGACTTTAAATGATGAGCCAATAGGGCTTGTTTGGGGTTTTCAGCAGAAGAAATGTGCCCTCTGATGATTGTTTAAAAAGAGTAACGCTGGCTGTTATGTTAAGAACGGTGTGTAAAATACAGGAATTTGGGAGCTCAATAGAGGGGATGTTGCCCGGTGCACTTAGCAGCTAACAACTGCTAAGGAGGCTGGGAACTGTGGCCAACTTTGTGGCATCCAGTGTAACTGCTTCCTGCTGCAGGCTTTGGGTTCTCCATGCAGAGCTGTTGGGCAGCCTCCCTTAGGGCATCCCTGTGTCTTGTATTTTTCTGGCCCACCTCCAGTCTGTTCTGTGCCAGAAGATGAGATTACTAGTCTCAAGGGACAAATGTACCAGAGAAACTTACAGAAATAGCTAATGAGCTTTGGTGCCCACCCTAATGTCCTACTGTGCCTGTGTTAGTGGCTGCATCATGCCAGCCCTGTACATGATACTGACAGAATGCTTTGGCTCCTACCTTCTCATTTAAGGTCTTTTTTTCTTGAGTGAGGCCCATGGCCATGGCAAGTTAGGTGTGGTCCACAAGCAGGGAAAGGAGGCTGCCCTTCAAGGAGAGCTTCCAGAGAGGATACTGTGGTCTTGGAGCTGGAGGGTTTGGGGCTGAGCCTGGCTCATTGGAGGAGTGCCTGTGTGCCTTTTAGTCTCAGCTAGGGTGCTCAGGTCATTTGCCCCAGGACCTTTAGTCTACTCTGGAAGCCAACAAGGAGACCCACAACTGCCAAAGGATGTGCAGATAACAGAGTGCCTGTGTCTGCCCTACCCAGGAGGGAGAGTTCCGCAGTGTATACTTCTGTTCCCATCACTGAAGGTGTTCAGGGACAGTGTACTCATTATAACACATTTGGAAAAAGCCAAAAATGCAAAAACAAATTTTATAAAATAAAAAAATTGGGCCAGGGAGATAGCTCAGTAGAATACGCGCTTGCCTGGCAAGCACAGGGTCCTGAGTTCAATCCCCAGTAGTGCAAAAAAAAAAAGATTTCATTTGGGCCGGGGAGATAGCTCTGTGGCACAAGTGCTTGCCTAGCATGTGCAAGGTTGTGAGTTCAAACCCTGGTCTTGTAAAAATAAATAAATAAAATTAAAAAGTCCCTTTGCCTACAGATAGTATTAAGATTGTGTCTGTAATCCCAGCACTTGGGAGGCTGAAAACAGGAGGATCACTATGAATCCAGTCTGTATAGTGTGACCCTGTAGACCCTGTGCTAAAATATATTAAGAAAAAAAGATTTTGACATTTCTCCCTGGACTTTCCACTACCACCTGTTCTCTTCCTCTGTTCATACAGTGCTGTTACTCAACTTTGCTTGAGCATGCCAGTTGTGCTTAGTGAATGTAGAACACTCCACGCATGTGGGGTGATACTTTACTAGACCATTTCCTGAGTAGGTCTTCCTGGTGCTTTCTCTTGGGTTTCCCCTCCAAGTTTTAAAATTATAGCAATGCATGTGCTGGTAATTCTAGCACTCTGAAAGGCCGAGTCAAGAAGATTGCAAGTCTGAGTACAATTTAGGCCATTTAGCATGACCTTGACTCAAAAATTAAAAAAGAGCTGGGGATGTAACTTAATGCAGATGCCCTCGTTCAATTCCCAGTCCTGCAAAATTAAAATTTAAAAACTCACACCAATGTTAGTGGACAAAATATTTTGTATTAAAGCTATATTTTTGGAGTCAGATATTGTGGCAGCATACCTGTAATCCCAGTACTGAGAGGTTGAGCCAGGCAAGGCTGGACTAATCAGCAAAGCAAAACAAAAACTTTGTCTCAACAAAACAAAAAAATTTAAACCTGCTTTTAGTTCATCTTCCTTGTGAGCCCAGCATTTTACCCTTATCTTTACATTGGCAGTTTGGGAACACTCTGAGGAGCATGCCTGCATGTGCCAGCTTGATTCCCTGTCCCTCAGTCTCCGCCCTGCCGCAAACACTGTCTGAACATTCTTGTCCTCAGGTTGGGAACTAGGGGCAGCCCCTACCTACAGGCTCTATCCTCAATAGGCCTAGATATGTTGGGTTACAAAGCCATGGTGTTGCTCTCCCCGGCTGCCTACTCCATGCCCTGCAGGAGTAGCGGTTTTGGAGGTAGCCTTGCCCTTCCACTTCCCCAGTACCTGAGGATTTAGGATTGAACTCTTGCCATCTCTGCTGGAAATCCTGAGTTTGCCTAAGCTTATCTGTAAGGCCTTGGAGTTGTCTTAAATGGTGATACAAGCTAAGTAAAGGTGTAGATGATAAGTGTTTTGTGGGGGACATACAGAGGGTTGGGTATGTAGACCATTGGATGTTCCTGGAAACTGATGGGCTCTCAGGGCAGGCACAGCAGTCAGCCTCTAGACTATAGCAGGATATGGTCTTGCTGTAGGAGCAGGGAAAGCCCTGATATTTCATTCAGGACAGTTGTACACGTGTTAGATTCCAAAAGATCACTGCAGCGTGGACAGACTTGGAAACCAGCAGAGTAGCCCTACTTCTAACTCAAAGGCCAGAGAGTATTTTGGGTGCTCTCAACTACCACTGAAGCCCAGAAGCAGGTGATACCTGAACAGCAGATGTGACCTTTTCAATGACACTTCATTAACAATGAAATTTGAATTTTATGTACCATACCCTCCCAATATTAAAAACCATCCTTAACTCCAGACAGTGGCATAGCTGTGGGGTAGGGGTAGGGGGTGCAGTGTAACCAGCGCTGCAGTTTTTGCCTTAGAGAAAACTCCAGAACTAGAGAAAATAGGTGGCAGGTGGATAGTAGATCTAACTGCTTTACTTCCTTCAGCACTACTTCAGCACTTTACTTTCCTTCTGGAAACCCCAAGATGCAGACTGACTGTCTACCTTCTCTAGTCAAGACTTAGTCTCTGGTTAAGTTTGCCTTGCCAGGGGGCCATGAAGTGTTTTATCAGGGATGGAATTGTTTCTCACCCAAATACTGTTCATAATAATTGGGATTGACATCAGTCAGTAGGCTTTGTGCTGGTCACAACAGATAACAGATGGAAGTGACCTATAGGTCCCCTTAGAACATGCGCACAGCTGCATGACCAGACCCTGGGAGAAAAGAGAGGCCAGTACTGTCCTTGTCCCCATTCTGCCATTCTGCCATGTATGTATATGTGTATATGTGTGTGTGTAGTAGAAGTAGCAGCAGCAGCAGCAGCCTCTAATGGTTTAGGGGACAGATCCTGGTGGCCCCAGTTTGTGTTGGTCAGATTAACCAGAGTGACTGCTAGAGCAAGATTCAAGTAAAAACTCAGTTTCAGCCTCCAGATTGCCAAGGCCCAGGCAGAACATTGTAATCTGCTACAGGTCCAAGCTCCCTACACTGTCTTATTGTGTGAACTAGGATTGTGTAAGACCCTGAAGGTGCTGTCTGTGGATCATCTCTCAAGGTTGTTTGGGCAGGAAAAAAAACGCCTGAGGGCTGAGGCAGTGCCCTAATCTCCCAGCAGAGCAGGTTTGGCCTCCCGCCATTCTCATTAACTACTGCACACAGTACACCAACGCGTAAGTTTCAGAAAGATAAAGCCTGGTGGGTCATTCAGCAAGAACCTAGACCTTACGTGTGGCTTCAGAACCCCTGTGCATCACCTGGGTTGTTTCTGTGCTGCCTCTGAAGTAAATACACACCCACACCTAACTACACAGAAGCCCAGCTGTCTCTCAAGTGGTAGGGGTTGGACCCTGGCGGCTCCAATGAGGGATGGATTTTTTTAAAAAAGCATCTTCAGGTGGAGTAGGTAAAAGTGAACTCTGGACATTTTGCTTCTGAACATGAGCAAAAAATTTCCTTACAGTCAAAGCCATGTTTGAGCCACTCATCACCAAAAGACAAAAAAAAAAAAAAAAAAAAAAAAAAAAAAATTGTGCTTTGGATTGATTGATTTCCTAGGCTTTTTTTTTTTTTTTTAATCAATGGTGTCTTTTCTAAGTTGCCAAGTGGCCCCACATGAGCTTGAACTTGTAATCTTCCTGCTTCATTTTCCCAGAGGACTGGGAATCACAGCACTCTCACAATTCTCAGCTTGTCCAGGACTTTTTATACGCAGTTTAATTCGTCCTGAAGTCTGTACTGGTCACAAGGCTGCAGTGGGCGTGTCCAGCCCTCCACATCCTCGCGGCCCTGAATGCTGTATTTACAAGGCCACTTTCAAATCATGTGCAACAACGCTCTTGATCATACTTTCTGAAGCCTTCGCTTGTGACTTAGTCTAGTGGAGTTTATTTAGGGCAACGAGATCATTCTCCATTCTCGGATTCATTTGCGGTTTCCTTTTGTCACCCACCTCACGCTACCTCCTTGATTGTACCAAGAGCTCCTTCAAAACCGTTCTACTGCGATACTGGCCATTGAACTCAGGGCTTTCATACTAAGCTACATCCCAGTCCAGTCCCCTGTCACCCCCATTCCTCCACCCTCTATTCCCCAGCTGCCCTGGCTGCTCTCAAACTTTACATCCTTCTGCTCAGCCTCCCGCAATACTAGAATAACAGGGCCACCAATTCAGGTTTAAAACTACTTTATTAGAACGTCTATACATGCTGCTGTGGTGAGGAAGAGAAAGGCCATGAGCTATGTATGGCCAGGCAGGAGGGAGGGGGCGACCCTGATCCACATGTGTTGGTCTTGCTGTTCCCCAGACCTCCTTCCCAAACCCCTGGAGCCCCGGAAGTACAAAGGAGACAGGGCTGAAGTCCGTTTCCGGTCTCCGGGCGGTGCCCCCCCTCCCCTAGCGAGTACCCCGCCCCCTGCTGTCCCAGCTCTGCTAGTGTGGCGACCGTGCCGGCAGAGTTCTAGTGGATCCGCTGGCAGCGCGGATCCAGGTGAGGCTCTCGGGCGCTAGGACGGTGACTGTGCTCGAGGCTGCCAGCTTGAGTCCTCCGGTGCATAAGAATCGCCGGTCTCCACACGCTGGTGTCGCGACTTGTGTGAGCCTGGAAGCTACTGCAAGTGGCCGATCTCGGCCTGCTCTTCTGCCCGCCGCCGGCCACCCCTGCCGAGTGGAGCCGAATCTGCGACCCGCCTGAGGGGTGCAGGGTCCAGTCTGCTAGGCGAGGGGCCGTCCCCCTCCCGCCACCCCGACACGAACCTTAGGAGCGATGCCGCTGACCTTCCAGGACGTGGCCGTGTACTTCTCTCGGGCTGAGCGGCGGCAGCTGGGCCCCAGACAGCGTGCCTTGTACCGGGATGTGATGCTGGAGAACTACGGGAACGTGGCCTCACTGGGTGAGGGCCTCGCGGCGCCAGGCTAACAACCAGGATTCCCAGGGGCTTCGGGATTGCCAGGCCCTTTGCATCCCAAAGAAGAGGGGTCCTACCCTCTCCCCAAACAGTTTGATTTCCACCAAAGGAGCGTCCCGTAGGAGATGCACCGTGGTACCCAGTGATAGGGACATAGCTGCCTGTCATGCATGGCCTTGCCATGCCCATTTCCCCCCACAGGAGAGCAAAACATTCTTCAACATCCCCTCTCCATCCCACAGGCACCCTGTCCAAAGCGGGGCATGCGAGCAGGGCACTTCCCACCTCACCGGGCTCTAAAGGCCAGCGAGCAGTGTCCTACCCCTGGCCACATCTGCTCACTCAGAGTCTTCACCCTCCGCAGGATTCCCTATCCCGAAGCCGGAGCTGATTTCCCAGCTGGAGCAAGGGGAGGAGCTGTGGGTCGTCGATCTTCTAGGAGCTGAAGAGTCAGAAGTCTTAAGGACCTGCAGGACAGGTGAGAGTGGGGGCTCAGTCTTACTCTCAGGCTACAGGTCTGAATCTCACTGTACACAGCTGAGTAGACCAGAGACTCCTGCCTTAAAGGAGCTTTCCTTGCTGGTTTGTATACTTTAAAATATACACAGATTTTCTTTTTTTTTTACAATACCAGGGATCGAACTCAGGACCTTGCACTTGCCAGGCAGGCACTTGTGCCACTGAGCTATCTCCCCAGCCCTACACAGGTTTTCTAATCATATCTTGTTTTGTTCTAGTGATTACTTTTGTAGCACCATTTCTTCCTCATATAATACCCTACTGATTCACTTCCTTTTAACAGTAACTGTTGTTTTCCAGCCCTATCCCCCATCTTTCTTCCTCCTCCATTTTGGTTAACAGTAATTCTTTCTCTCCCCCTCCTTCCATTCCCCCACTTTTGCCTTACCTTCTCTTTTTTCCTGTGTAGCCTTGCTGTGTTCCCCAGGGTGCTGTCAGTCTCCTGAGCAGCTAGGACTACACTTGGGCTCCACCACACCCAGATCAGTAGTGTGGGGTGTGTGTGCACCCTAGGGATCGGACCCGGGCCCTTTGTTGTTATTTGTATTTATTTGCTGTTGAGACAGGGTCTTGCTAAGTAAATTGCTCTCTCCTTGATTCAACAGCTCTACATATTGACTCCCAGCTAGCGAGGCTAGTTCTATTGTCCTTGCTTTTCTCCTGCACTCCTCCCCTTTTTATGTGTATTTGTTGTTGACTGTATTGTCCTTATCCCGTCAAAGCATATAGTAATACTTCATCACTCATTTCCCCAACTTTGCTATTGCATTATATCTGCAGTTGAGTGTATCACTTGTTTGCTTTTTAATTAGTTGTTAGTCCTTTTACTAGAAATTTCAGTTGGTTTCTAATAGCTTGCTCAAAGGGGCTCTTGTTAATATTATACCTCAACTATATGCACACTCAAAATTGGCTGTAGAAAGGCTTTCATCTTTAAAGATGGGAGATCATTGGTTTATGATGTTTCTCTTACAGACATTTACAGTTATAAGACTTTCTCAAAGCAGTCTTATGTGCATTTCTCTTTTTTTTTTCAGTTCTGAGAATTGAACCTAGGGCCTTTACACTGAGCTATATCCCTATCCATTTTTATGTTTTTTTCTTCTGAGACAGGTTCCTGCTAAGTTGCCTAGGCTAGACTTTAACTTTCAGTTGTCCTGAGTGTCGGGATTATAGGTATATGCTGTCATGCCTGGTGCTTTTTCACAAATTTTAAATACAGTATATTTTCATTATCATAAAATATTGTTATGGTTTGTGCTGGATATCCCCCCAAAGTCTCATGAAGTTATGGAGGGTGGGCTTCTCAAGGTGGCTGAATCTAGAGTTTGTGACTGATTCATGTTCCAGGGCTAGGATTAAAGCTGTGAGTGTTACACCCACCCTATGGCAGGTAGCCTTCATCCATGTAAGGGACAGAAAGAAGCTTGTCCCTCTTCCCTCTCGCATTGCTTTTGCGTCTTCCACCATCATGAGTGGCTTGGCCCCTGCCGTGCGCCGCCCTACCTTGGAGCCAGCAAATTATAGACTGAAATCTCTACAAACTGTGAGCTAAATAAATATTTTCCCTTTTAACTTTGGGTGTTGGGTATTTTGTCTCAGCATTGATAGAAAAATAACCAAGATAAGTATTATCTAACATTTCTTATAATTTTGTTGCCGCAATGATTATTTGGACATATTTCCAAATAGTTTATACTTTCTAATAATCTTATTGTTTATTTATCTTTTAATTTTACTGTGGACAGGGAACATGCTTTGTATGATTTCATATTCTTTTTTAACTCTTGGTTTTATGACCCAGGGTCTTTTTTAGGAGGCATACCATGCGCAAGGAGAATGGATAGGTGTCCTGTTATTATTAACTTATATAATACCATTTAGTAAAGCTATTTGTTGATGTAGCTTAGGGCTTCCTCAGCCATTTGCTACTCTTGTCTAGTTATTGTTTTTTTTTTTTTTGAGATAGGGTCTTATTATGTAGTGTAGGCTGGCCTTGAACTCACCATGTAGCCTGGGCTGGCCTCAGACTCATAGCAGTTCTCCTGTCTCTGCCTCCCAAATGCTAGAATTATAGATATGTACCATGATGCCCAGCTAGCTATTCTTTCATTTGCTAAGAGAAAGGTGTTAAGATATACAGGTTGGCTTCTAGAGTTGTCTTTCTTTCCTTTAATGTTTCAGTGTCTGTACCATGTATTTTAAAGCTATATTATTAAGTGCATTCTTTTTTTCTTTGTTTTTTTTTCTTTTTAAATAATACAAAATGGTTTAATCCCAGCACTTTGGAGGCTGAGACGGGAGGATCGATGCAAATTCAAGACCAACCTGGGCTACAAAAGTGAGCTCAAGGCCAGCCTGAACTGCACAGTGAGACCCTGTCTCAAAAAGACAAAAAAAAAAAAAAAAAGAAGAAGAAAAAAGAAAAGAATACAAAATGGTTAAAATAAAAACACGCTAGAAACAATATAAAATTTCATTAAACAAAACAATACAAATTCAACAATGGTTGTTATATTGCATAATATTTTCAAATTAGTTATTCAGGTTACCAGATATAAACCTGAAAAATTAGGGAAAAAAACTTGTAAGAAATTAAAAAAAATGGCCAGCGAGATGGCTCAGTGGTCTAAAGTGCCTGCTTAGGCAAGCTTAGGCAACCCCAGGGACCATTGCTTGATCCCCAGGCCCCACATGCTGCGCCAGCCCCACCCCCAGGGCAGGCTGAGCCAGTCATAATATAAATAAATAAATAAATAAATAAATAAATATTTTTTAAAAAGAAATTTAAAAAAAAATAAAACATTAACATTTTTTAAGCATCAATTGCTACTTTTTTTTAAATTTTATTTATTAATTTATTTGTTTTCTTGTTGTGTTTGTTTTGTTTCTTTATTTATTCATTTTGTGGCTGGCTCAGCCTGCCCTGGTGGTGGCGCTGGCGCAGCATGTGGTGCCGGGGATCGAACTGCAGTCCCCGCAGTTGCCTGAGCCCTCCTAAGCAGGCGCTTTAGACCACTGAACCATCTCGCCAGCCCTCAATTGCTACTTTTAGTAGACCAGCAGAAACCAACATGCAATTATCCAAACTATCCTGCATATATACATAAATGTATCTTTTTCCCTTCTTTCATCTTTTTCCTCATCCCAGTTTTTCCTTCCCATTGAACAGATTCTTTCCTTTTCATAGTATCTATTGTACCTTTTAGATTTTATTTACTTTTTCAGGTTTTCACACTAGCAAGACAGCATGATGTTTGCACAGGAGAGTA
>PVKN010018666.1:0-16742 GCA_004027915.1 Capromys pilorides
TCTCTCTCTCTCATAGGTCTCTTAGAAATTCCTAATTCATGGCTGCTCCTTCCCACTATGTCTGGTTAACATTGCATGCTGTATGTAATTTCTTCTTATTTCTGTGGGGGAAAAAATCATTTGACAGTGCCTACCAAACAGTATGATCATACACCAGTACAGATTAAGCGAAAAAGAAAAGGGATATATTAGTATTTATTCCATATACACATTTAACCCGGTTTCATTATTTTGACAAAATGTTTCTGAAGCTTTTCTTCCTAGGTTTGCATTAATTAAAATTGTAGGATAATTTAGGGAAAACTGACATCTTTATAATGTTGAGTCATCAAAGGACATGGAATGCCTTTTCTTTCATTTATATTTTCTTTTGTATTTCTTTCTCTCTCTCTCTCTTTCTCTCTCTCTCTCTCTTTTGTATTGGAATTGAACTCAGGACTTTGTTTTCTCTTTGTTTAATCTTTGGTGACTTGGAGGTGTATTCAAAGTACACCTTTTTCATAAAAACTATTTGGTAACACTTCTTTCTTCTCAGTATTCTGAATCAGTTTATATGCCAAACATCATTGGGTTAGCTTCTTTTAAAAAGTTTTGGTAGAACTACCCTGAAAAATGGTCACTTCAGGCAGTTTTTTATTTATTTATTTATTTGTTTGTTTGCTTGTTGTGTTTGTTTGTTTCTTTATTTATTCATTTTGTGGCTGGCTCAGCCTGCCCTGGTGGTGCCGCTGGCGCAGCATGTGGTGCCGGGAATCGAACTGCAGTCCCCGCAGTTGCCTGAGCCCTCCTAAGCAGGCGCTTTAGACCACTGAACCATCTCGCCAGCCCCCAGGCAGTTTTTATTTTGGAGAGAAGAGAAAGTTTCTTTGACCCTGGAGTTTTGAAAACTGAATTTTCTTTTGGCAATAATTTTCATAAAAAATGAATTTCTGAATATTGGCTATTTCATACACGCTTTCAAATTAGCTTGCACTGAGTTCAGAAAAATCTCTATCTTTTATTTACTTACTTAGTGACAGGTGTCGCTATAAAGCCCAGGTTGGCTTCAGCCTCCTAAGTGCTGGGACTGAAGGTGTGCACAGTCACATCCAGGCCGATTTTTATTCTTCATTGTATTTCTTTTAATTTCTCTTTCTTTTTTTCTTAATGAGCAACTGCAAAATCAAACAGTGATGTAGGTCTTGCACACCTGGATCTTCCCCCTGCAAGTCCACAGAAACTGTGCCTTAACGTGTGTGTCCTGTCTGGATGGACAGCAGTGCCCAGTGGACATGTGCCCAGGAAGGAGGTGCCGCCTCCCTCTCCGGCCTTGCTCAGCACCTCAAATGCCTGCGGTGGAGTCAGGTGTTGCTGGATGTCAGATGGGCACAATTCATGTTCCCCAAAGCCAAAGAATGAATTGTAAGGAGGCTAAGAGAAGGGAAATTATCAGCTTTAGATATGTTGCCTACAGATTCAGAGACTACCAAGTTTGTGTTTTAGGGGAGAAATATAGCTAGACAGTTTGCCAACTTTTCAATTAAAGGTAATATTTAATGAAATGAGGTGAAGTGAGATGAGAGAGAGAAAGAGAGAGAGAGGGAGAGAGAGAGAGAGGAGAGAGGAAAGACGACAGACAGAGAGAGAGAGAGAGAGGAGAGAGAGAGGAGAGAGAGAATTTATTGAGGAATAGGAACAGCATGGAAGAGGCAGGAGGAGCCCCAAAATGGGTTGTCCTCCTTTCATTAGTTAAAGGAGGTGGCTTGGAGGTTTATTCATAGAACTCATGTCATACCAGTTTTCAAGCTAGTTTGCATTAAGTTTAGATAATGTCGCTATGTGGGAAAAGCAAATTTGCTGATGTGAGTAAATTAAGGAGACTGAGATCCATTGTTTGTGGTGGATTATCTGATCAATCCCAAGCGTCTTCACAAGAGTCATTCTGGGAGAGAACACACACAGAAGAGGAGGCATTGTGCCTACAGAAGTAGGGACTGGGATCAGGTGTCACAAGCCAAGGAATGGTGGCCCTCAGCAGAAGCTGGAAGAGACAAAGAACAGGTTACCCACAAAAAGTTCCCTCTAGAGGGAACTTGACTCAGCTAGCTGACACCTTGATTTTGTGTTCTGGCTCCCAGAATTATGAGAGAATAAATTGTTATTTTAAGCCATTGAGTTTCTGGAAAATCATTACAGCTGTGGGAAACTAATACGTACATTTCATTACAGTTGTCTCTGTTCTGCATGGAGCAGCCCTAGTCTAAGAGAGCAAAGGGCCCCCGCTTGGTGCACACTTTTTTTTCAGGGTTTTGAGTTACTCTGCTATTTTCTGATGCTGAATATTATTGTAGAGGATTCTGGAACCAGGGTAATTCATTTTTAATGTAAGCGGCCAGTTCTTTTTATTTATTTATTTTTTTGCCTAAATGTACAAACAATTTTCTCTTCCAACTTCCCTTCCCAAAATCCAATAACATCTTTGATTATTCTTGTTCAGTTCTCCAAAGGATAAGCAGTATTCTTATCTTTTTTTTTTTGAAAGATACATAGCCAGCTGGGCGGGGTGGTGCATGCCTGTAATCCCAGCACTTGGGAGGCTGAGGCAGGAGGATCAGTGCAAGTTTGAGACCAGCCTGGGCTCCAAAAGTGAGTCAAGGCCAGCCTGAACTGCATAGTGAGACCCTGTCTCAGAAAGACAAAAAAAGAAAAAAACAGTATAAAAAAAAGAAAAGAAAAATACATACCTGAATTATATCTTTGAAAGCATAATTATTTTCTTGCTTTTTTATAAACCAAGTCATCCAATTACCATATTTTCCACTCACTAAATTTGAAAGACAATAGTTTTTAAAATGCACTGTACAATAAACAGAAAATTGCATTTTAAAGGCCCCTTAGTAATTATGTAGACTAAAAATAGAGCAAAGCTAATCGTTTGTTGTTTTTTACTTATACACTAGAAATAGAAAGTTCAGTTAGTCTTAAATTTTCTTCATCTAAAAGTAGTACAAACTGCAGTACACAGGGTTGCACACAGAAATGTCTACTCTATACAGTGTGTATGAATTAACATTTGCACTGAAAAATGGAGAACCCTACATTTTCATATTAAAATGTTATATTCAATTATCTTTCACAACATTATAGATTAATTATTGCATAATATAATTACACAGTTATATTCTAAGAAAGAAAGGTAATTTTTTCTTGAAAAAAGTATTCAAGTAGCCATTTGTTTGTAATATAATAGCTGGACTTCAAAGAGTTTTGTGTCTACTAAATCTAGATGCCTTTTATTGGGTCAACAAATTATGATATAGTTAAGTTATGAATTTTATAACCTGGAATATTGACAGCTCATGCACTTCTGGAATATTCCTGCCATGGTGGCTTTTCACACTGTACATGAAATATATTATTTTTCCTCCTATTGTTTCATATGCCTGTCCATTTTACTTAAGTTTCTTCCAGAATATTCTCCAGAAGAACAATTTTCCAAGAATATCAGAAAGAAGTTTGGAGGAATGGAAAATTCAAAGCAAGAGGAGTACGGGAGAGGCCTTAGCTTTCTTTGTATTCTCCAAATACCTGCCTGATTGAAGATGAGATGGATGTATCAAAATATGATAACAGTGTTGGGATGGTAGCTCAGAGGTCTAAGCACCTGCCTGAAAACTCAAGGACTGGGGTTTGGTCTGGGGTACCACATGCCCACCTGGGGTGTGCAGAGATGCCCCTGAGACCTTGAGAACTGTGGTAGTGCCTGTAATCCCAGAGCTAGGGAGGCTGAGACAGAAAGACTACTACGAGTGTGAGCTGCATAGCAAGACCCCATACCAAAATCATATAAAGTTTTAATAATAAATAAATAAATAAATAAATAAATAAATAAATGAATAAATGTGATGACATGCTAGATATGATGATCCAGAACTTTGATTTTTTTCCTATATGTTAAACATCTACCTAAGGATTATTTTCTTTCTTTTTTATTAGCACTTGTTTGCAGTACACCCTGATCATATTCAGTGTGGGGAGTTGTCACGTGTACTTAACATCTCATAGTTCTTTTTCATCCCTTTCCTCTCCTTTCCTTCTCCCTTCTCTCCATTTTTTGCTTCCCTTCCCTTTTGAAAGACACCTCTCTTTTTCCTCTCATCTTTTATTTTGCTCTTTGATTTATTCACATTTCTCATGGAAGAGAAACCACATAATATTTAAACTTTTCTGTGTGCTTTATTCCATCAAGATTATTGTCTCCAAGTGCGTCCATTTCTCTCCAAGTGCCTCTCCTTTACCCTACCTTATGCAGGGTCCTAAGGCGCTTCATTGTACATGCACACCACAGTGGCTTCACATGCATGGACCCTTCCTTATTGGACTTCTGTTGTGGTTTGTAGCTAGTTGTCTCCCCAAAGCCTCATGTATATCAAGGTGCTCTCAAGCATTCAGCTTGAGAGGTGGGGCTGTCAAGCACGCAGATCAAGGGGTGGGGCTTGAGGGGGCGTGGCCAAGAGAGCCACGAACTGTTAAACTGACAGCTGCGCACTGTCAGAGTGCTCCCCATCCCCCAAGGCAGTGCTTCTGTGCAGAGGTTTGGAGCAGATCATCCTGGACACGGTAGCACTCCAGCCTCCTATAAAGTCCCTATAAAGTGGGGGCAGCATCTTGAAACCTCCAGAAACTGTGAGCTAAATAAACCTTTCCTCCCCTAAGCTTGTGTGTTGGGTATTTGTCCCAGCAATGACAGAATAGTAACTAAAACAGAATTTGGTACCAGGAGAGTTGGGTCATTGCTGTGGCTATACCTGACCATGTGGATTACAAGCTTTTGGGAATGGCTTATGGGAAGAAGTAGGAAAGGTTTGGCAATGTCGCCTATGAGTAAAGTGCTTTTGGCACTTCCATAAGGGAGATCCTAGTCTGAGCTCAGACCAGAAGACTGATAGAAAGCCAACCTCTAAAGACTGGGCTGGGGAGGTTTCTGCTGGAAAGAAGAGCTGCCTTGGCTGTTGGACTCCAGATCATTTGTGTTTTGGCTTGGCCCAAACTTTGGCAGAATTTTGCCCATGAGACTTTGCCTAAGACTGAAATTAAACATGGAAGACTAATGAATCTTTCAAAGGAAATTTCAAAGCAGTCGACTATTGGGGCAGTGGCATGGCTATTGCTGGGAGCTCTTAGTCAGATTTATGGTGAGAATGAAGCGCAAAGAGCCCAGCAGAATGATTTAAAATGTGAGTTTGGCCAGAAAACAAGCACTAGGAAGGCTGTGGACTGCAAAGATGGAGATGAGACCTCCATTGCCCAAGAGGAACAGGAGAACAGAAAAGATGTCCTGAGCGCATCACAGGAGGTGGCAGTTTCTTGCCCTTTACAGCGTCAGAATAGCAAGGGTGAGGGCCTTTGCTTTGAGGAGAAAGCTGCAGAGCCCCATGTTTCAGAATGGAGGAAGCGGCCCCACCAGGCTCCAGAATGGAGTCGGTGGCCACACCAGACCACAGAATGGCACCAGCATAGAGAATTTGCTTCTCAGAATCAGGGTCAGAGTGTTCAGAAATTCAGGCACTCCACCCCTACAGCTAAGAGAGAAGGAAGTCTGGCTACTGCTCCAGCTGGCAGCAGACCTTGGTATCATCCACGTGGCAATGGTTTTGGGTGCATGAAAAATGCAGCAATTCTTAGGTTAAGAAGGCTTCCACCTCGATTTCAGAAGAAGGCCTGGGAGGCCAGGCAGTGTGCCCCAGGGAGGGAAGCTGTGAGTGAGAAGCCTACTGTGTGGAAACCTCAGAAGTTTGGAAAAGCCAGGAACATGTATCATCTAAGGAAAACTGCACAGAGGGAGCATAGCCAGCTTAAGAGAGAAGCTATAGGAGCTACCGCCAAGAGTGCCATAGGGGTGGAGCCACATGGAGCTCACAATTTGCCACAGATTGCTTTGGATGCTCCACATGGAACTATAGGACTTAATGTTTGCCCTGCTGGATTTTGGGCTTGTTTTGGCCTCAGTGGTTTGAGTCCTCCTGTGTATACCTTTTGGAAGGGCAGTGTTTATCTTCTGCCTTTGAATGTTTGATGTATGTAATTATTCATTTGTGTAGGTGCTCACAGTTGAGAGTTTGCCTTGGATCTTGGAGGAAACTTGGGACCTGGACTTTTCAGCAATACTGAAACTGTTGGGACTTCGGCAACTCTTAGAGATGGATTAAAATGCCTTTTGCAGACAGGGGTGTACATGAGAGCTTGGGGGTCCAGGGGTGCATTGTTGTGGTTTGTAGCTAGTTGTACCCCCAAAGCCTCACATATATCATGGGGCTGTCAAGCATGTGGCTTGAGGGGTGGGGCTTGAAGGAGTGTGGCCAAGAGAGGCCTGACCAGTTAAACTGACAGCATGTGCTGTCAGAGGGCTGCTCCTCCAAGGCAGCGGTTTCGCACAGAAGTTTGGAGCAGATCCTCCAGGATGTGACAGCACCCCAGCCCCTCCTCCAGTCCCTATAAAGCAAGGGCAGCATCTTGAAACCCCCAGGAACTGTGAGCTGAATAAACCTTTCCTCCCCCAAGCTTGTGTGGCGGGTATTTGTCCCAGCAATGACAGAAGAGTAACTAAAACAACTTCCTTCTGAAGACTGGACTTCTAAGCCTTTGGTCATTTATTTTCTTTTCTTTCTCATTTCAGGGAACTCCTTATATATGTAATTTATAATCTGCTCATTTGTAAGTGGAGATCTTTGGAAACTTCGCACCTACTGTGTCTCTCTCCTAGTTTATTCTTCCTACTGAAGTAAAAATAGACCTTTTAAAAAATCCCTGGAGTTTCTGTGGTGAGCCTCAATTTCTAAGAAAGATGGAGACTTGGGCTTGTAGTTTCCACACCAGAGGGTTGGGGGCTGTGTGCCTCTCCATAATCTGTTGGACTTCCCGTGCACACAAATTTCTCTTTTCCACCTCTCCAGAAAGGGCAATGACTACCTCTTGTGGGGACTCCTGTACCATTCCACTGATAAATGGGCTTCCACTGATAAGTTGGCTATGTCAACTCATGGGATCAAAAGGTCTATGATCACAGTTTGTGACAAGAAATAGCCTCCACATGTTTCTCTGAAGCAAACAGTATGTTTCTCTTCTTTGTTGTTGAGTGTGTGTGTGAGAGAGAATCTTCATTATTCCCGTTGATATTAGGGTGGACAGAGGCTGCAGTGATAGGCCGTAGCATCAGCAATAAGGAGGAGGAGTAATGAGAAAATCTGTCCTTCTGTGGCCCCTGGAAGCCTCAAGTGGACTCAGAACAGTAACAGCCACACCATTTTGTCTTCTTATACCATTGCCCATATGACCTGTACTTTAAATATTTGTCCTATCTTTTTTTCCTTCAGGAAATTCAAAAATATAAACTACTATATATTTTATTTTTCACTAATTCTTTTCATCTTTTTACTTTTGCTCCTTACTATATTTATGCAAATGCCTTTTTTCTTTCATGTCTTGTTTTTTGTCCTTGTAATATAATGTGGTGGTTTCATTTTTTTCCTCCCCTTGCTTTTACTGAGTTCTGACGCATAGTTTATTTTCTTCTGTCTAATCATCATATTCCTGAGATCTTTTATTTGTGCTTTGAACTCTTTCTTCATTGATTTGATTTGTTCCTCATGGGTTTAAAATTCAGGAAGAAATTTTGGTCATAATTCTTATAGGCTCCATGTGTGCATTTTTCTGAAAGTCATTATTAGTCCACCATTTATTTTTCTTAGGTTTTTTTTTCTATTATTTTTGTGTTTTCTTCCTGCATTTTTTGACTCTCCTATTTTGCTCTTTTTATTTTAAGCATGCTTTAAGTGGTGCCCCTAGCTATCAGCAGGGAATTTTTACTGGTTAGGTCAGCTGGGGTCATCCATGAAGAGTGTGTGCATTCATTTGGTCTTCTTGTCACAACAAATGGAATAGCATGTGTCTTTTCTTCTACACTATCGAAGAGATCAAAAAGTCACGTGTTTCTGGGATAATGGCTTCTGGATGGTTTTTCTCTTCACTGCTATCTTTTTTCTTTCTTTCCTGGGTCACAACTGGGTCTGTGAGGTCTAGGTATCCAGGTGTTGCAAGTTGAAGTTTCTCTTCACCTTTAAGAATTCTATTTCCCTAGCGCTGTAATCTGCAGCTTCCGTGCCTTGCTCTGGTCTTCCCTTTCTTCAGCACACTCTTGTGGAATCACCATGGCAGCCGTGAATGTAGGTGCACACACCACAACAGTGGAAGTGGAGCCAGCAGAGTCTACTCTTGGCCTGAAGATATACACATTGCACTGGAGGCTCAGCCGCCTCCATCCTTTGCAAATAGCATGAGCAAGTATACCTCATGAGCTGCTTTAGTTATGTAGGGTGAGACACAAAACTTTAGCATATTTGGGTATATAAACTTGCTTCTTATTTTAGCTTAATTTCCCCTGTTTTTGAGACCGAAGGGAACAACTGCCTCTCTCACTTTTTTTTCCATGATGGTTGGAGTGGGTGTGGCTTGGGCTGCAGCTGCGGCTCCTCTCTCCTTTCCTTCTCTGGAACCCCCCTTCCCCAGCAATGGCTTGGAGGACTTTCTGAGATGTCCAATCAGGTAACTTAGCAGCCACTCTTCTCCAGGCTGCTCCAACCAAAAGGAATGCAGCTTGGTGTCCCCTCTGCTCCTGTCACTTCAGATGCTGCCACTGCAGCCTCTTTGAAGAAGGTGGCATGGGTGGTGGTAATGGTAGGACATACTAATGTGGCTAATATCACAGAAGGAAAGAGGTGGGTCCATTGTTAACATTGCCAACCTCCTAGAAACCCTGTGAGCAGTGATGAATGTATTTAGCCTTTATGAGAATTCTCTAGTTATGGCCCATCATTTTCCTCAGAGACCCAAAAGTTGTCAATCAAATCGCTCACATACCCTTCTTCCCCCAGCTGCTGCCATGACAGGTGTATCTGTCCTGAAGCCCTGCACCTATTTGGACCAGTCATATGACTTCACTTTAACCAATCAGAAGGCCCATATTTGAACCAATGGTGGACCTGCACTTGGAACAATCACAGGCCTGTAGCAGTTATAAAAGCAGTACTCCTTAGGTATGTCTTGGGTTAGGCTAGGAGGGCTCTCCTCCTAGTCTAGGAAGTTCTGACTCCCTCCCTATGCCATGTTGCATCATAGACTTTGTTCAAATAATGACTGGTTTAGTACTCCTATAAATTTGCTTGCTAAAAGTTCTGTAAATCTACTTAGGATTTTTATGGTGAGCAATATGGATTGTTCAGTCCCCTCAAAAGAAAGAGTAATAAACACAGTGGCTATTTTCTCAGAGGAGTCCCAGAGACCAGCAGCCAGGGAAGAAGAGCCGCAGAAGCCAGCACCCAGCAGAGTCACCTTGTGGTACCTGGCTGAAACCTGAGTGGCTTCTGGAGGCTGGCATATGCATCAACCACAGTGTGTCAGCTGGGGCATCGCAGCACTATCCCATGTCTTCTGGTGTCGTCAGGACCACAGGCAGGGCTACACTTTGCCAGTTCCTAATTTCATGTTAATCAGCCAAAGAACCTTCAATGGGTTGGCAACGTTTTGACTCATAATGTTGGTTCACAATTCTATTTCTGCCCTTGAGAGCATTTTGAAATGTATGGAAATGTTGTTGGTTGCCACAATGACAGTGTCGAGAATAGTAAATCTCTGGTAATGCTTACAATTGTCCTACCAATAAAGCCTGCTTTGCCTGCAATGTCAATAGTAGCCTCCATAAAAAACTCATTAATCGATCTGAGAAGTATAGCCAAGTAGCCTTCCTGAAATTAATGCCTGTTACTAAACCCTTCCCCAAACTAGTTCTAGTATCTCTTGTCTTCTATTTTAGGTAATTATAATTAATATATATATATATCTCCATAATATATTTCTAAATATATTGTACATATATGATTTCTCTCTATATATATTATATATCGCTAAATATAATATCCATGAATGGACTATTAGAGTATTTTCATTTTTGAAGCATTCTCATAGTTTCATATTGTCTAGCCTGGTACCTTGGGCCAAACTGATACTCAGTAAATACCTATGTACTTCATTAGACTGTTGTGTCATCTCGAGTCCATATTTGATAAGGCGCTTTCTGTATTCTGGGTGCATATTAGTAAATTCAGGATTTCCCTTTTGTTTTCTGTACTTCGACCTGACAAGAAACTTGAAAAATAAACAATTGAAAAAGACATTCCCTAAAGGTAACGATCAAGTGTAATAAGGCTCAAAGCAAATGGCCCAGCTGTCACAGTAAAATACAGCCTATTGACTTCCTTCTCACTAGGGAGAAGCGCTGCGTGCCACTTACCGCAGACAGCATGGAGAGAAAGTATTACCCGAAGAACTGCAGGAGGGACTGGCCTGCGCAGCAGAGAGAGGGGAGCAAAATAAATCTGGCTCAGGTAGATAACTACATGTTTTATGTAAGAGGTGTGTGTGGGTTGCGGGACATAATTATCTAGCCTTAAGTGTCAGAAGAAATAGCATCATAGTTAAAATCTACCTGAGGTAATCAACATTTTTTTTTTTTAAGCACTAAAAGTGAAATCATTAAGTACAACTAGGTAGTCTCACAGAGGAAGGAGTAAGGCCCGGGTGACTCTTACAAAATGAGCAGGAAAGTGTAGTCTTATCTGAGAACTAAGCCCATAGAATAAAGAAATTCAATATCCAGAGACAAACATTTTAATGGTGGTAGTAAGACAATTTAGTGGGATGTAGGAAAAAAATTAGATGGACGAACGGGTTGAATTGAGAAACAAGGAAGCTGTAACATGAGTCTTAAAAGAAGGTCAACGTGAGTCATGGAAATAAATACGTAAATAATGCTGAAATCCTTACCCTAAGCCAAGGTGAAGAAGTACAATGACACTAACAATGACAACATGGCTCGTGGTTAAATGGTACCGTTGCTTACATTATGCATACGGTTGCATTACTAAGAGCTGATGACATGAGTATATCTTTAGATCCTGAAGAACTGCAAGTGCTAAGGCTTTAAACATAGGGATACATGTAATCACTTCGCATTGATTCTCCACTGAGAAGTGCAGCAGTATGTACGTGTAGGACATTTATGTCATACAAAATGGGTCCCCCTGGACATTGCTTCAGTCCACCGACACTGACCCTTTGTAATATCTCACTGCAGATACATAAAAGCACCATTTAAAAAGTTTTGAATGAACGATGTTATAAATAAGATGAAAAAGCTCAAATGATCTAATACTAATGTTTATGTTTTTTTTTTAACTAAAGGAGTTCTCTTGGGCCCCGAAGCAGTATATTTCCTTTGGCCTGTGGGATGTCTAACTACAGTTTAAAAGGAAGAAGCTGTTGGAGTATATGTCAATGAGCACGGTACTTAATAATGCTGAGCTAAAAATAGTTCAGTTGTTTCAGTTCTTTCCATGACTGGTGTTCGCTTCAGCAAGGCTCTTCTCTACTCCCTGGCTCCTCAGTCCTGTCATGAAGAAGGAACTCGTATTGATTCCCCTTGTAATCTTTTCAGGCCTGTTGGATGCTGTAGGGGGAACATCTGGGAGTGTTGCTCTTTACTGTCTGGTGACTCAATAGAAGGGATGGATCCCAGGTGCCGCACCGCCCCCTGTACCCTCAGGTTCTCTGCTGCTGATCCACACAGCTGCACGCTGTCCAGTGAGAGGACTCCGGGGAAGCTGCCGGTGTGAAGCATAGGTGGCCCCAGAGAGATAATTGCTCTTGATGATAAAATGCACCATTTTCTTGGAATTTTAATTTATTCCAGAATTTCCTAAGAGAGGATTCTTGTCGATTTACTAGGATTTGTGTAAAGCACAAAGTAGAAAAAAAAAAAAAAAAAAAAAAAAAAAAAAAAAAGAGAGAGAGAGAGAGAGAGAAACAAAGAAACGAAGAAATTTGGTGAAAACATAGACTCAGATATCTGTAGTGTTTTATAGTTTATATGTTATCTAATACTGCACTAGTATGACATTAGGAATTCTTATCTTCATCTTAAAGACAGGGCACAGAGGTCTAGAAGCTGAGGTAAGTTGTTCAAAGTATTTGCTAGTGGGTAAAGATGCTCAAAACAAAATAGAACAAAACAACTAGAAAAGACTAACATTGTGCCAGAAACTACATATTACTCTACAGATTGTATAAATTTAATTTTCATAACAAGCTGTTAGGAACTCACAATTGTCTTATTTTTAATAAATAGATCAGGAACTGTATAGCAGAGATCACTCCTGAAGCCTGGATCTTCGCTTACATTTTTAGGCTCTGGGACCTATTCTTAACATTTTGCTTGTGGTGCAGTCCAGCTCTCAGTGGCCTCTTCTGAGTGCAATTCGAGACGTCTGTCTGTATGTGATGCCAAAATAATGCCTATAAAGTGCTTTGCACGCAATCTGGCACATCAAAACATCTCAAAATGAGAGTTACTCGTAATTTATGAATTGTAATGACACAATTGCCTGTTCCTTTTATTATATTTTGGAAGGCTTTATATCTATGGTAGGAGTCATAGAAAGCTAGATTCCACTGTGGTTTTTTCTGTGTATAAGGAAGGCATCCTTTCAGGTTGTGATACAAAGACAGATTCACTGACAAAGGATGACTTTTCTTAAAAGTTATTTATTTATTTATTTATTTTCATACAAAGTCTCCCTACCACAGGTCAGACTCACAGTGATCCTCCTGTCTTAGCCTCTCCAGCAATGGGCTCACAGGCGTGCAACACCATTCCCGGTTTTGGTGGCCCGCACAGTGCACCCGGGGTTCTGGGGCTGGTACAGCATGCAGTGCTGGGGATCAAACTCAGGTCCTTGTGCTTGACAGGCAGGCACTTAGTCCTGTCAAGCTATCTATGTAGCCCAGAGTATGACTTTTCTAAAGTGACAAGGGCCAGTAAGACTGGTAAGGTACGGCAGAAAGGTCTTACTCAGCCTCACTACATGGGATACTTTTACTTGCTGAGCAACCCAGGAGCTCACATTCTCATTTTAAAAATATATTGCAATTTGCCAAATGGCATCAAATGCAATCCTTTAGTTATGCCTCACAACATGGCAAAAACAAGAACTGATTCCCCAGCTTGAAGTTCAGTGCTTTTTGCCCTACACATTGCTACCTCTTACTTGCATAAAGGTTCCCAATCTTATGAACCTTTGGGATCTGAAGCTGTGAATGCAATGAAGTATCATAGTGGGAACTTTATAAAATGCATGAACAAAAAGAGCATAGGTGGGTTTCTTAAAAACTTTTTTCAACCAATGCTCATTTAATACATAATTATTTAGCTCCTACTTTGTCCATGACATTGTGTTAAATTATTTTGGGCTTCTAATACAGTGGGCAAAAGGAATACTGAGAAAAGCATTCAGCTCAAGTCCATATATTTCTAGGTGTAAAACATTTTATTAGAAATCATGTCAGAAGGGCCAGCCAGATAGCTCAGCAGATTAAAGCACCTGTTTAGCAGCTGGGATTTGATGCCAGGAGTACCATACCAGACCCACCCAGGGGAGGTGTGGAGACTGAAACTGAAACTGGGTGTGGTGGTGCATACCTGTAAGCCCAATGTCTAGGAGGCTGAAAACAGGAGATTCAGAGTCTGATCTATATAGTGAGACCCTGTAGACCCTGTAATAAATATATTACAGGCAGGGTAATTACATATCTTATTTTATCAATTATGCTGCAGCCAAATTTATTATTGCAGCTATGTCTTATTTGTCTTATATTTCATGTAATCCCTGACTCTGTGTTTTACTTTTTGAAAAATTAGTGTGATGGAGATTTAGGAACTTACATCTGCAGGAGCTTATGTACTATTCTGAGAAATAAGATATGGAAATCAATTTAAGAAAATATAAAATTAATGCATGACTATTCAAGTTGGGATGATCAAAGAAAACTTCATGGAAGAATACTTGTTCGATGATACATAGGTAATGAATATTTCTTGGCACTTTTTAGAGCAACATGGATGGAGTAGTCTAATTAGAATAAGAAGCTGGAGATTTAAATTTTCCTGTACCTTGTAGAAGGGCATAGGAGTCACTAAAAACAATTTTGTGAAATGCATGAGTAAGTGGTTGAATCTTTCCAACAAAATGTTTAATATATTACCCTTTAAACATGAAATGTTGTACAGAAATACTGGTATTACTTGGAATCAGTTAGACTAGAAATGTCAAAACACTCTGATCAAAGATCTTGCCATTTTTCTGTTTGGTCTTTCTAGAACAAAGAAATCACAGAAATGTCTTAGCGAGTGTTTTATTCTTGCAGAGATTTAATAAGCCTGTATAATTTAGAGAAGCACTTTGAATGTATAATCAAACAGTAATATAAACATCCTTGAAAGATTGAATTACTTCTTTGAAAGGGAGAACACGATGCCAAAATTCTTTGGTTACATCCCCGCTCCTAACTTCCTCTTGGCAGCCTGGCTGTAAAAGCTGAGATCTGGGGTTTCCTGAGTCGATGCTCTACTTCAGCCTTTGCATTAATCACTGGCTTTTATTTCCTTGCACAGAAAACTGCTCATGGTGCTTCCTGGGATGTTCCCAGAGTGACAACTTTTATAACAACCATAAAAGGAGGCATTATTTACCTACCATAAGGCATTTTTTTTTCCATTTGATAGCCATTGACTCATAGGGCTTTTCTTTGCTTGAGAGTAAAATAATAATCCTTCCACCAGAAGTTTGGGGATTTTTTTTTAAATGTTTGATAAATTTTTCCATGAATTCTAATTGTTAAAAGGATAAGAAGAGTGTAAAGCATTAATTATGGAGGTGGGATTTCAGTTAGCTTTTAATTACAGGTATAAATAATAAACATGCTTCGTGGATTTTCCAAATATTGTACTTTCACTTAGAAGCGTTTTCAAAGACTTGTATAAAGTACAATATGAACAATATTAACATTGCTAATATAAATTATTTAATGGCTTTGATAATTACATTTAAAGCCCAGTGGATCCTCCCATTTGGAAGACACCTCATTTTGAGTGGACAACTGTATAATTCAGTCATGTTGAAATACTTTGAAACTTTGATACATAAAATGATGAGCATTATTGAAAATCACTTTCTAAATTAGTTATTTAGGACTTTGAGGTGAATTTTGTCTCCTAAAAATGAACACAGTACACTTTTGGAAACCTCACATGCAGAAATTGCTGAAAAATTCATTCTACACAAAAAAATATGAGATTTTTATAAAGCTTGTCAGAAATTTGTAAAGTTCTGAGAATCATTATTCCCATCTGTGCTTATAACTATGCATCATGTTTCTATATATATAATGGTTATGATTATATGCCTATCCTTACCTGGCATTCAAAACAGTAAAAAAAAAATGATGGGAATGCTTGAACATCGAGTGCAAACCATAGAAAATAAGATCTAAAACACTTAGAGGCAGAAAGATGCTTTCAGGCTTAGATATAGCAAAATAGGATATGTTTCAAATGAATCTGAATTTCCTGCACTGAGGTAGAAGTTTTCAAACCTCATTGAATCAGGAGAGTCCCCTGGGGAGTGAGTTAAAAATAGGACTTATGGGCGCCTTTCCTGAAGCTGGTCTAGGAAGCACAGTGTGCATATAAACATACATGGGGTTAATCTCTGGAGCACATTTTGAAGAACACTAAGAGAGGAGTTAGATTTCAGTCATTAACGGTGCAGATTCCCACCAAAAGTGACAATGCTCCCACCAGGAACATCAGAATTCTGGGCAGCTAAAGATCATGGAGTTTGGGAAAGGCGCACAGTTGATTCTGAGACATGCGCGCCCCTCCTCACCCTCTCTGTTTACTTCTTCTAAAGATTAACATTTTGACTGTATAACTTGGAAAGTTTACAATGAAATGAAATTCATCAGTAGGAGTCTATAAAGCCACACAAGACCTCTGATAATTTCACACACTTACAGGATGTGGACAAAAGAGAAAAAGTACAAATAACTAAAGATAGTACAGGCAAATCTACATCATCAGTTTATGGTAGTGTGTGTGTGTGCTACAGTTGGGGTCTTCTATGTCCCTTAAATGCCATGTGTTAAACAAAGACTTAGACCCCAACTTAGCATGATTATGAGGGGGTAGAGGCTTTAAAAACTGGAGGCCTTCAAGTCCCTGGGAGATGAGAGGCTTATCCTTGGCAGGGAAGTGGAAGCCCAGCCCTCTCCCTTCTCCGTCCCTGGCCATGAGGTTAATGCTTTTCTCTGCCACACGCTCCTCCTAAGATGTGCTGTCTCTGCCCTCATCCACCACAGTTCTAAAAATAATAGGTCTTCTCCAGAAATAGAACAGAGAAATAGCCTAGGAATCTTAATAAACTGAGAAATCAGATCAGAGAGTCCAAGATATCTACTGCGTAAAAGGCAAAGCACTAGAAAACATATTGCTGCACGAAGAAGACCAGAGTCCCACCTAAAAAGAATTGAAAGCATGAAAGAATTAAATTGCTTCCATGTCTTAGAACAAGCCTTCAGAATAATTTTCAAGAGCCAACCAGATAGCTCAGCAGACTAAAGCATCTGCTTAGGCAGATGAAGCAACTGGCTTCAACCTCAGGCCTGTCATGCTAGCCCCACCCTAGGTGCATGCTGAGAGGGTGACTGAGACTGGGCATGGTGGTGTGCACCTGTCATCCCAGTGTTTAGGAGACTGAAAACAAGAGGATCACTATGAGTCTGATCTGTGTAATGAGACCCTCTACTAAATACATAAC
>PVKN010018667.1:0-16738 GCA_004027915.1 Capromys pilorides
AATGCTCACTGTACAGTCCAAATAATGTTACATAAAATATATTAATTCTTCTTCTGCGACACTCTATTATAAAACAATAGATTTCAATGAAAATTTCATGTGATTTAATGTGATAGCACAAAAATTTCCATAATATATTATGTTTCCCTTGATCTCCAGTTTTCTATATTAAAGCATTATAAGTGTTACCTGATAGTGTTGCATATCAACTTCTACTAACTGATAACACTTAGCAGTTTCCTAGACAACCCCTCAATATTGCTGCTGATTAGGTTTATGTTATAAGATTTCTATAGGTTACTGAAGCCACTATTATTTGTGATACTAATGATAAAATTCTATCCCATGTGTTTAAACACCAGCAACAACTGATTAGATGCCACACTGCACCTTTTCCTGCAACTCTACCTACACTCTTACTAATCCCCTGGTTCCCTAGTGTAGGGCAACTCCCATGCTAACACTGATTATGCTTTCTCCCTCTCTAGAAGAGGTTCTTCCTCCACATCAACTTTTTCACCAAGGTGTTAAAGCAGTTGTTCACTCTTTGAATGTTACACATAAATGGGCCCACGAAATTACCACTGGCCTTTTAAAATTTTTTTTTATTTATCTATTTTGTATAAGGTCTCACTACAAAGCTGGGACTCATAGTGATCCTATCTCAGCCTCCCTAGTGCTGGCATTACAGGCATGTATGACTACACCTAGTTTTGACTGCTGACATGGCATGCACAGGGTTCCAGGGCCAGCACTGCATGTGGAACTCGGGATTGAACCCAGGTTCTTACACTTGCGAGGCAGATGCTTACACTGCTGAGATATCTCCCAGTCCACCACTTGCTTTGATTGCCAAAATCAGACATAATCTGCCACTTATACAGGTGTCAGTTTCTGTAGTTTAGAAATAATACAATTTGACAGATAGACTAACTCATCATAATCCTTTTGTTAAACATAAACATATTCTTATAGAATATGACTACTCTGAAATATATGATCTATAATCAGAACTGGAAAATTCATTAAATGTCATGTACTCTAATGTTTTTCTGTTATGGAACTGCATTAGTCAACTAAGACTGATAATGCCTCTATCCATATTTTCAATTCTATTTGGACTTCCTTTCAACTGTTAAACAGATCTCAAGTATATTGTATAACCCTACTTGTCAAGCAATAGTAAAACAAACTAATGCACTCCTTAAGACCCAATTATTAAAGCAAAGAAGGAGTATGGAGATGCTCCCTCCACAAAAACAAATATTCCAGCATTATTTATCTTTCATTTTAAAAATTGCAGTTCGGGGCCGGCGAGATGGTTCAATGGTCTAAAGCGCCTGCTTAGGAAAGCTCAGGCAACTGCAGGGACTGTGGTTCAATCCCCGGCACCACATGCTGCGCCAGCCCCACCACCAGGGCAGGCTAGGCCAGCCATAAAATAAGTAAATAAACAAACAAGCAAACAAATAAATAAATAAAATAAAAATTAAAAAAAATAAAATAAAATAAAAATAAAAATTGCAGTTCAAGGATTATGTTGCAGTAAAGAAACATTTTATTCCTACAAAGGAGAGGCCAAAACCACCAATCCTTTACTGTCCTCAATGGTGAGACCAACCGATTCACACTGACCTGAGGAAGAGGATGTACATCTGAGCTGTCACTCATAGACCTGTTTTGAGTCCCTAAAAGGCTATGCATCCAGACTGCCTGGCACTAAGCGAGACACTGCCTAGCACAAGAATTCTCTTTGTTTCTGGACACCTATTTCTTACATTCATTATGCAAGTTGCTTATAACTTCAAAACTATAAAGATGAAAAGGCTTCTTCCTGAGCTTGCAGACATAGGTACCTTAAGTTATGTGACTTATTGGTCTCACATCTCTACCTCACCTGTCTTCAACCAAGTTATATGGGGAGTCTCAAAACCACTTTTTTCCTCAAATAGTAATTTATGTAGAGTCAGAGCCCAACTGCTACCTCTTGATCCTCCGAGGGGCTGTGGGAGGGACTGCAGCCACTCTGGCTATTGTGATAATTAATGCTTATTTCCGGGCAAAGGAAAAAAAAAACTTCATTAGGCATAGTCACTCCTACCTCCAACAGTAGTTAGTGTCCCCTTTTGTCCTGAATGGTATTATGTGACCCACGGGAGTGTCCTAGATTTGAGTGGATTTCATGCTAGTCTACTGATCTCTGTTATTCATTTTGCTTATAATCTAACCATAGAGAATTTCAGATCACATAATTTGATGGTATTAGAGTCTGAATCTGTCTAAGCTCATGATTTGCCTTTTAACTACTTTGGCAGCCCACCTTCATGAAGCTTTGAAGGTGCTGAACCTTGCTATGTTTCTTCCCTGCCACTTACTTTTCCCCTAACAAGAAATCCTTCTCATGCCCACCTAGCTCCTCCTTCCATGCATTATTAGAATTGATCATTATCCACAAACAGATGAGCTGATCTGCTCATGATGCTGCTGACCACTGTGAACTGAACTTCCTATCCACGTATTCTAGGCCTCATTAATTGAGAAACCAAGATAACTAAATATAATGTCTCTAGTCATTAGAGGCCCTGTAAAGCAGCTAATACCTTACCTCCTTCTCCACTAATGCCAACTTTATTTGTTGTATTACAAATACTATTTCTTAATTAAATATTATACACATGGTAATACTCAGTAAGCCAAAGCATGGCTCCCCACCAGTCTCACTCACAAGTGGATGGGAAATTCAGCCCTTGAACAAATCACCTCAATGTTTCAGCATCATTTTGATTGTGAGCACCATCATGGCTACTGCATTGGATACTACTATGAAGACTGCCTCACAGGTGCTCTCACTCATTGCATCCAAACTGCACAAACTAGGAATGGCTACTTCCAAAATATGACTTCAGAATCATTGACTGAAACTCATATCAATAAAGAAATTTTACAATGATTTGATGCCCATGAGGCATCTGTCAACTAGCTCTGCAAACAGCAGCCCTTATGGGTACACACTGAACCTATTTATGACATTGAGTATCACTTACTGTGCATTATTCTTATTTCTTTGAATGATTCTGAATCTTGGGAGGAAGTTCAATGACTTTTCCACAGTGCATTTCATACAAATCTGGACTATTTTACTACAAGGTCAACTTCAACCCCAAATTCATAAACTTCCAATGGAGACTCATCTCAATGATATGCATCATCTATTGGTTGAAGCCCAAAGTTTTTAAAAATGTATTTAGGAAAGGATCAACAAGATCTAAAGGGTTCCACTACACAGATCAGACTCTAATTCTCCTCTTTTCAGTCTACCAAGAGCTGGGATTATAGGCACGTGCCAATGCCCCCAGTGTCTATCGCCATCTCAGCGTGTCCCAGGAGCAGAGCCAGGACAATTCACCAAGGATGGAGCCCGAGCCACTGTGTTCTGGATTCTTAAAGCCATTAGAATTTCTTCTGCTCTCTCTTGTAGTTCTCAGAGCACTCTGCGTGCTGCTCCAATGATCCTTTTCAGAAGTCATGACGATCTTCCTGCACCAAGCCCATAGCCCTCTGCCCTCTACTCTCCCTCCTTTGTCATATCCAAATTATAAAATGAAAAGAGGGAATTATGGGGAGACACTTCCCAAAGGAGTGTTTGAAGTGAGTGAGAAAGAAGAAGGGGCTCTCATGACAACAATTCAGGGCTCCTGGAATCACTGGGTCCATTTCAGAGCAGGTCTGCAGGACGACAGTTAGCAGAAATCAAAAGCAAATTATACAGCAGGATACCAGATTCAGGAGGCTGAGACAGGGGGATGCCATAAATCCAAGGCCAGCCTAGGATACATAGTGAGTTCAAAGTCAGCCTGAAGAATATAACAACTCTCAAAAAAAGCAGGTTATTTGCTGAAAATGTGTACTGTACCCACTGTATTCCTCCTACAGCCTAAGATGAGCTTATCTAGATTGCTTGGGCATGTCATGATATCCTGCAACAAATCATCCTGCTTCCTCCCTACCCCTGGCCCAAACTCCTTCTATTTCTTTGCTCTTATGACCTGAATTATAAATATAGTACTACAGTAGTCTTGGGCAGCTGCTGGGTTCCTGAGGCTTTCTCTCCTGAGCATAAGCAGCCACTTTGAATTTCTCAGACTGAACTAAATCTTGTTTCAAGTAACATTTTTCATCCTATGTGCAGCCATGGCCACACACTATAACATGAACTTCTCAGCCAAAATGTCTAAAATTATGACTTTCCTTTACACTTACAAAAGTAATAAAAGTATCAGAACTAACTCACCACTGTGAAAGGGAGAATCTCATAGGAGACTAAATGAAATCAAAGTCACTGAAGATCAAGAGGGAAGTTTAAATTATGATAGAAAATAAAAGCACAAATCAAAATATAGATATTGACTACAAATTCTATGCCTAGCTAAGACACTTCAACTGCTACTGTCTTTGTAAGATAAAAACCTCTGAAGTATTAACCAATTCTAAGGGTGATGACTACCTATGTCACATTTATTTCACTTCTAGATAATGAAGTAAACAAATTTGAAACTACCAGTGTATGAATTACGACCTGTCAGTGCAGCAGAACAGAAGTCCCACTTATTCACTGTAAAAAACAGAAGTTATAGGCCAGTGATCCTGAAAAGAGGGAGCATACCGGCTAACTTAAATCCTGAAAATAAGTCAAAGAAATAATGGTGCGCAGAACACAGCCTCAGTCTTGATTTAGTCTATGCAAGTCACACCCTCCATACTTGGGGTTATATTTTTGGGGGAGAAGCACGAATCACTGTATCCTAAAATGTCCATTAGGCAGAAAGATTAATCAGTAAGAGTCTATAATGCTTTACCCAATAATTATGGAAGGATGAATCCCCAGTGGGGACCATGCAGAAACAAAAGAGCTGCTTCACCGCAGCAATGAGGCACTTGTGGCTAGTGAAGCAACCTCAGCCTCAGCTCACACATGCTTCTGTTGTCTGAGCCACAAAAGATTTACTTCCATGAGTTCTTTCAGATACCACTGCAGCACCCTAATCACACATCCAGGACTTTTGACACAGTCAATAGATGTTTTGTTAAAGTCAGAGCCATGCTGTGAGTCTCACAGCCATGCTGTGAGAATGATGAATAACTAGAGTTCAGTAACACTCTGGCCTCCTTGTCTACAAATTGAATTACTAACAAGCACAGCCGACTGGAATCAGATTAAAGATATGCTTTCAATGTATACTTTTTAATTTCCTTTGCATGAAGGGTTACACAAGTAATCTGTTGGACCACAGGAACCCTTGGCTCATGACAAATGCATATACCAAGCAGAGAATGAACAGAGTAAATTTTCAACAAGGAAAGATAATATGAAACCATTCAGGCTAGCATAAATCTCACCCTAACAACACACTTACAGTCGATGCACCCTATGCATTCTTACCCACTGACACAGACTCATGTACGGTATAAATAACTTGTTCCAAGAGATGGAGATGAGGAAATCAGAGAATCAAATCCAATTCATGTTAAGTCCAAACAAGTGTGAAACAACAACCAAGTCTTCCAAGTGGATTTTCCAAAAAGGCTATATATTTTCACCATCTGAATTTAAATGTCTAAGGAAAAGATTTTTTTCTTTTAATAGAGCAGTGAAAGATCCTGCCATTTTGCTTAGGAGAAGGAAGCGTAGTACAAAACCCACATAATCCAGGGAGGGAGTGTGGGCCAAGGGCCACTGCTTCCTAAGCAATTCCAAGTCACATCGGAGGCCTGCTGGGAGCAGCACAGGATGCTTACAGCCCTCTAGTCTGCACTAGCTGAAGCTAGGAACAAGGAGTCCTCAGTGTGATGAACCTACAGTGCTTGCTGCATGCAATCACTGCCTGTTGGAGGCTTTGCTCCTCTATCCCACTTTACCAAGTAAAGAAAAACTGGGCCCTAAAAATGGAGAAGCAGACAAGGTCAGGGACAAAGGCTCCATTGCTTCATTGTTCTTAGCACAGGTCAGCCCCTCATACTGGGGTTCAGAGAATGGATTTTCAAAATGACAGGTGAACTTGAATGCCTGAATAGACTTGAAAACATTTGTTCAAATCTCTTTAGCAAATATAACACAGTTTTGCTTTTTTTTTTTTTTTTTTTTTTTTTTTTTTTGCCAAGCTCACTGGTTTTTACCACATCAACACATCAGGCATTACAGATTTCATACATGGAAAATTTGAGAGAATAAGGTGATCAAAGATAGCATATTTTTACCACTATTTATGTTTCTGTTCTAAGACAAATATGTTATTCTGATGCAAGACATAAATTTAAGCTACATGAGTATGCAGAGAGAACTGTATTGTACTCCAGAAATAAATGACCTCTTATTTTCTGTAAGACAAATTTCTTTATAATAAATTCTATTTGTTACCCACTTCATGTCACTAACAGGATAAATAAGCAATGCCTTTGTTCTTTCTTTATTAAGTGACAGATGCAAAATATGACATCTCTGTTGGCTAGAGTAGAAAGAGGCAGAGAAAATGTTCCATCACATGTGCAGAGAGTGCTTCTTAGACGACCTCTAGTGAAAGACCTGTTTGTGTTCCTGTTTCCAATGTAATGCAAATCAATGCTTTTTAAAAATATAATAGAAATAGAAATTACTTCTTAAAAATTGAATTTATGTCTACACAGAATATCAGCTCACCTTTTTCTTATCATATGCAATGGACATAGAGCACCCTATCGAGGTATGTTAAAGGTTTCTAATATTTGTTCTCTGCATTTATCTTGTTAAAGATGTGCATCAAGATCCATGGACCACTGAGGACTCTGAAGAGCACATTCTGAATGTCATTAAACTGTAAAACACGCCATCAGAAAGGGGAACAATCCAAAGAACACAGAAACATGGTTATAGCTGTGATACTCAGAAGTAGGGAAATTTTAAAGACATTGTAGCTTATTTATTTCCTTTCCAGATGAAAAATTTTGCACAGAAAGACTAATACAGCTGTTTCAAATTAGAAAGAATAAGTTATGAAAAGAACACTAGAATCCAGTTTCCATGTGAAACCCAGGTGTAAACTGGTCATTGTCTTTGCATTTATGACTCAGTGGCCTAATGGCCCGAGCTAACATTGTCCTTATAAAATTAAGTGGTAGCAAACCCACTAACTAAATGCAAGAGTAAGAGCAAGGAGCAAAGGAAGAACAGTCAGGTAAACACATAGCTACTGGTGCTGTTGACATCCTGTTTCTTGAAGCATATTTAAATAAACTTTCCTCAAGAAAAATCATCAACATTCATTACTTTTTGTCTGATGACAAAGAGCTGTTGAGAGCACACAGCTTCAATACAGTCATCGGTCCTGAAGCAGGAGAAAGAGGTTATTTTCTGACAAAATCACAATAGACTTAAACTGGAAATTCTCAAGCAAGGGTGATTTTGCTTCCCCTCTGCCCTGACCTCCGGGACTTCTGACAACCTTAGAAGACATTTTTGGTTGTCTCAACTAGGAGATAAGGGATGCTCCAGGCATCTGGCATGGAGAGCCGAAGACTCAGCCAAGTAGCCCTGCAACAGCCAGCTGCCCAATGAGAGTGAACTTGCCCAAAGTATCAGGACTGTGATGACAAGATATAAATTATCCTGTAGAGACCAGTTATTCTTAAAGACATCTAAAGCAGAGAAAATTGACCTGGACTAGTGACACTGTCCTTTTACATGAATTTTCTCTTTTATGAGAGAAATAATTCATAGTACTTTGTAGCATACAGACTTGTGATGAAACTCTGCCCAATTAACCAGCCCACTCAGAAAGCATGCAGCAGTGGAGACATGAAGGACAGGAATTGATCAAAGCCAAATTTAACAATAAGACTCATTTTTGCCTATTAGTTGCAGCCTTTTCATTGATCACATTATCCCAAAGGAGAGTGAGTACCAAACATGTTTATTGCTGTCATTAAAATAACTCAAAAACCATCAAGACTACTAAAAAGGCACTGGTTTTCTAACAAGCTTTAGCTATGATTAGTTTCAGTCTCAGTCTAAATCATCTCATTTTTTCAAGTAAACATGAGCCTAAGAGCTGAGAACTGAATTTACTGCTGCCAGTAACTCAACATCTGCATGCAGAGCTCTCACCATGCAGCCCCCCCGATAGTTTGAGTTTTCTCCCTCATACCTAGGGTCACGCTATCATTTCTGGACTTCCTTCACACTGAATATGGATACTTCTAACACACATCCAATTCCATAATCAAGGCTGTCTGGCTTCCATGGATGGCTGTTGTGACAGTTGAGCTTGACTGTGTCAACTTGACTGACTTTGACTCCTGGGTGTATCTGGGAGGGTTGTGGAGACACGGTCTTAGGAATGTTTCCTGTATATGTTTCCTCACTACTTCCTCTTTGGCACTATTCTGTGCTCGGCTTCACAGCCTCCATGAACTAAGCATCATTGCTTTGACTTTCCAGCTCACTAGGATGCTCCTGCCTTGGAACCAGGAAATCATGAACTGAATCACCTGGAACTGCATGCCAAGCTAATCCTTTCCCCTTTTAAGTTGTGGGTATTGGGTACTGTGTCCTAGTGATGGGCAGCTGACTATTGCAGGCACCCACCATCCCAATGAAACTTACCCTGTCAGACTATACTTACTACATGCCCTTGAATACCCTGTTCAACATCATAATGGTCCCTGGAAAGCACCCTTGAAATATCCCTGTACAGGGTGTGCTTCTGTAGTTTTTCTCCACATCCAGTGTAAATCTCTACCCCTTTTACAGTACTTGTTTGTAATGAGAACTTATATGTTTAATTTCACTGATACCACATAATAAGCACCAAAAAGCAGTTATTTGTGTAACCAGAGAAGTAGAACATAGGGAAGATGTGAAGAAGGTCCATTTTCTGGACCTCTTGTCTTCTACTGGGCACATGGGCCACAGCAATTTTCCTCTATCAAAGCAAAGCTTTCTTTCAGTAATCAGGTAAGTAACTTTCATTTGGGTGCTTTTCTTCCCCAAGTCTATTACGTCCTCCAAACTACTGCTGACTTATTCTTGCACTGTTTGTATTTTTAAAGAAGCATTCCACCATATTAACTTAAACTAAACCACTTGGGGTGTCTTCAAACAGTTCATGCTATATGGCAAATGGTAAGAGAGTAGAAAACTCTGCCATTTTCTCCTATTGCTTTCTGATTATCTGATGGGGGTCTATTTAGCTCTTGGACTTGGTCAATAAACCCCAGATTGACCAGCCTGATGCAATTTTTTTAAAAGACAATACTTATTAGCCAACATTCCCTGAAAATATTTAGAAGTATGACTAGAGGAGATGAACCTGGCAAGCTCAAGGGCCTGAGTTCAATCCCCAGTCCCAAAACAAAAAAAAAAAAAAAAAAAAAGACCACATTCAAGAGATGAAGATAAAATCTGGACAGCCATTCTAGAGTTTTAACTGTGTCCCTAAGGGTTCATTCAAAATATGCTCTTATTACTCAAGTCTGTGCCTGCCATCAATTATGCAGGAGATTTAGCTTATTTTTGACTAATGGCACTTTTAAAGTCAAATCATTTCCTCAGTCTTAAGAGAAGGAATTGGACTCCTAAATTGAGTTCTTAAAGAGAAGTGTGTGTCCCTCACCACAGATTCTTTGCACAATTTCTGTTTCTTGTTTGCCAACTAGGAATTAAATATACAGTGCAATTTTGATAAAGTAATTGATAATGGAGTAAGAAATAGGAAGAAGCAGGTTGAGAAATAGCTTGGTTATCTAAGCACCTTCCTGGCAAGTGCTAGGACCTGGGTTTGATCCCTGGTACCGCAAGCTGTGCCAGCCCCATGTTGAGCTGGCCCGAAACTGAGCATAGTGGTACATGCCTGTAATATCAGTACTGGAGAGGCTAAAAACAGAAGACTAAGTATGAGTGAGACCCTGTAACAAATAAATAAATTAAATAAATAAATAAATAAATTTAAAAATTATTTAATAAGAAAAAGGAAGAAGTCATTTTTCAGATTCTTGATTATTTTAAAAATAAAACATTAAGTACTCAGAGATATCAGATGAGTACTACAGGTCACTTGCAAAGTAACATCATTTCTCCTGCATAGAAGGACATAAAATGTCAGTATGTCTGAACTATATTTCTGATCCAAGTGTTATCAGAAACTATGATGTGATAAAATAATGGCTTATAGACTCATAATTTATTGGATTAGCACACTCAGTATCTGACATTGATATTAAGATGATAACATCATGAATCACAAATAACTTGGGATTCCATTCAATGAAACACACTCTTCAACTTGTACAACAACTAATAACATCAAGAAAATGTGTGATGCATTAAGACAAAAACACGTGCAGTCCCTGTGATATATGAGCCCCACTATTCCTGACCATGACTACTGACAACAAACACATTTGGATGTGGGAAGGATTCTTCCCTCCTCTGGCTGAGTCACTCACTGTCCAGCAGCCAGCAGCCAGGCAAAGGGAGAGGATCAGGCTGAGCCTGCCCAAGCAAGATAAGAGAGAAAAAATGGAGACAATGAGAAGAGACTCCTATTACATTATCAGATTAATCTTTTCCTTTTTTTTTTTTTTTTTAATAGCAGGGATTAAATTCGAACTCTGCACTTTCCAGGCAGGCACTCACGCTGCTGAGCTCAGATTGGCTTTCTAATGTGGGTAGGAAAATGTCACCAAAGAACATTTCCACAGATGAGTTCTCAAAAGTGTTTTGGAAAAATATTACAGCAAAAATCTTCTAACAAACAAAAAAGCAAAACTGCATCAGGAATTCTTCAAAGAATCAACAACTAGGATATCATTTTATTGAGAAGTTTCTGCATGTCAAAAGGAATCATGAACAGAGTGAAAAGACAATCCCAAATTGGGAAACAAATCCTAACTAATAATCACTCAGACAAAGGATTCCTATGTAGAATATAGTAAGAACTAAAAAAAAAGATCACACCCCCAATATTCAAAGACTCAATGCAAAAATGAGTATCTGGGATGAATGCACTCTTCTCAGAGGAAGAAATGTAAACAGCAAATACATGAAAAAAATGTTCCACAGCACTGGTCATTTGAGAAATATAAACTAAAACATTATTGAGATAATATCTCACCCCAGAAACAATGCCAGTACTGCAGAGGATGAGGCAAGAGGATCACATGGACTTTAAGGACAACCTGGGCTACGTAATGAGTTCAAGAGTGAGAACCTATCTAAAAAAATGATGTGAAGACATTGACTTTTGAGAATTTATGTTTCAGCTTTGCTCTAAATACCTGTACCTTTGGCAATCAGTCACCCTGCACCATGGGCCACTTAACACCAGGAAACAAATAATGAGAGGTTACGAATCAAATTCAAACAGCTAATGTTTGATTCTTGGGTATTTTGAAAATAAGAATGTATTCCAGTTTGGGGTACATAGTAGCAAAGAACGGGTCTTGCTTTAACTTGCCCTTACCCACCCAGCAAGAAAGTTTAACTACGAGGCATAAAATGTAAAGCTAGATTAGTATGCTGAGCTGTAAAAGGCTTAAATCAACAGCCTCCAACATTGCCAGTTTTTCCAATAATGTACTGAGATTATGGAACATTGGATTATGCATACAACTACTTTCTCTTAGTTCAATGAGAAAAAAATTTTGTATCAGTAGCAATTAGAAAAATTATCACATCTACACCCTTCGTTCTGTATAACTACTACAAGGACAACAATATTCATTGTATCAATTATTGGTTTGTTTGTTTGTTTTTTGGTGGAACTGGGGTTCAAACTCATGACCTTGCACTTGCCAGGCAGGCACTTGTGCCGTGGAGCTATCTCCCCGGCTCCTGTATCAATTATTGGGAATGTACTACTAATGCATTTTGAAACTGTCACATTGTTATTCTTATTAAAAGTAATAAAATAAATAAATAAAATTTATTTAAGACAGCAAAATCAGCAGCAACCTCACAGGACAAATGGTGATAGGCGCAGATGAAGAATCATGACAGCAATCCTCTTTTTCCCTAACGTAATTGCAAAGATATCCACACCTCTCTCCCTAACATAACAACAACTCACGGAAAATAACATCTGTATAATTAATGAGAGGATTACCCTGTGTGATCTTTATACCATGGATATTACAGGATGCAATCTTTACTATTGATTAAATAAGGTGTTCAAGGCCCATTGAGAAAAAAAAATCGCCAGGAGCATTCCACTATTAATCCTTTCCTTACTTCTCAAGGATATTCTAGAAAGATAAAATGAAGCCAACAATGCCAAAAATTTAATAAAATGAATACACCAGGCAGGTTGAGCAGTTGAGGAAAAAGTCAGTGATGGTAAAATAATGCAATTACAGGAATAAGTGAGTAACTTTCAGGAATAACTGTCAATGTGAATGGTCTCAATGCCCCAATCAAAGCACACAGATTGACAGAACAAAACAAGACAGAAAATTCAATGATATGCACTATGCAACAAATTTAACCCACAAAAATCCATGAATGAAAAAAATTTAAAAAAGGAAAACAAATTCCATGCTATGGCAATCCAGAGAAAACCAGCATTAGCTATCCTAATTACAAACAAAGTGAATTTCACCCAAAACTGAACAGAAAGAGGCAAAAAAAGATCATTCCATATTGGACAAGGGAACAATAGAATCAGGAAAAGCAATTCAAACATGGGAATTAGGCAATACGCTCTTGAATAATTAATGTGTCACAAAATCAACCAAAAAAAGAATTAATTCCTAGATTTAAATGATAATGCCAATAGTGGACCATTGAGTTATAACCGGTCTGACATGCAAACAACTTGGATAATGATTAGAGTTATAATAAATTAGTTTTTCCCGGCAAGCACAAGGTCCTGAGCTCAATCCCTGGTACCACATACATACATACATACATACATACACAAACAAATAAACAAACAAACTTAAAAAATAATAAGTTAGCTTTAACCTATGACCAAAGTCTTGAGTTTTGCTGTCAATGCTGGCTGCTAATGCTTCCAGATAGTTTCAGATACAGATTTAATCCTGAAAGAGTGCTTGCAGGAATGTTACATCTTTTCCTGCATGGGGTTAACTAAGAAATCCTGAGTCAACATCTCTCTAAGGACAATGATAACTCATGTACACAGGAGAAAGATTTGAAAGGCTGTGTAGAGAAGCCTGAGACTTCAATTGACAACATCAGTTACAACCAGCCCTCAAGAAAGAAATGAATTTTTAAGTGAAAGGTTTACTGACTAGAACCTAACAGAAATAATGGACGAAGTTATAAGAGGGAAATTTGTAGCTACCAGTGGTCACATTAGAAAAACAGAACAATATCAAATAAATAATCTAATCATTTACCACAAGGTCCTAGAAAACAAAACAATCCAAATCTGAAGCTACCACAAAAAAGGAAATTATAAAGATCAGAGCAGAAATTAGTGAAATGGAGACCAAAAAGAAAATCAATACAAAACAACAATGAAACAAACAGTTGTTTCTTTGAAAGAATAAACAAAATGAACAAATTCATAGCCAATTTCACCAAAAAAGAAAGAAAAGACCCAAAACCAATGCAATTGGAAGCAAAAAAGGAATGGTCACTCCAGACTCTGCTGAGATTCAAAAGGTTACTAATAACTGGTTCATGAACTTCAATAAGTGAGAATCTAGAAAAAACAAACATCTTGGATGCATATGAACTCAACCATGAAGATATAAAAACCCTGGATAATCTGATATCAGGCAATGAAACTAAAGTAGAAATAACAATAAAAGAAAAAAAAAACTAAGAAAAGCTGATGCCCTGATGGATTCATTGCCAAATTCTACAAAAATTTAATAGGATATCTAACACCAATACATGTCAAACTTTTTAATGAAATTGAAAGAAAAACAGTATTTTCAAAGTCACTTCTGGAAGATAGCATTACTGATTCAAAAACCAGAAGAGCACCCAACTGAAGAACAGAGCTACAGACCAATCACTTTAATGAACATAGAAGCTAAAATCCACAACAAGATTTTGGCAGTAGAATGCAAACAGATGATCGAAAGGATCCTACATTATGATCAAATGGGATTCATCCTCAGGGATGCAGAAATGGTTCGACCTGTGCAAATCAACAATTGTAGTACACCACATAAACAGAATCAAAGACAAAACTCATGTGATCATTGCAATATATACAGAAAACACCCTTCACACAAACAAACATTTATTTGGAATCAGAAAAGACCTAGAATAGCAAAGATAATCCTGGGAAACAAAGACAAGGCAGGAGGCATTACAATTTCTGACAAAATTATGCTACAAAGCTACTGTGATTAAAAACTGCACCATATTGGCAAAAAAAAAAAAAAAAAAAAGGTGTGAGGATCAATGGAATAGATTAGAAGTTGCACAAACAACTGCAAACACACTCAGCCACCTTATCTTCGACAAAGGGGCTAAATATGTTTCCTGGGAGAAAGATAGCCTCTTTAACAAATGGTGCTGGAAAAACTGGATCTCTACATGCCGAAAACTAAAACTTGATCCAGGTCTGTCATTGTGCACTAAACTAAAGTCAAAATGGATTAAAGATCTAAAAATTAAAACAGAAACACTAAATCTCCTGGAGAAGAAAGTAGGAAGAAATCTTGAAGACATGGGGGTAGGCACACAGTTCATGGACAAAAATCAAAATGCATGGTTAATACTTGAAAGAATTAACAACTGGGGCCTCCTCTTGCTGAGAAGTTTTTGCATATCAAAATAAATTACCAACAGAGTGAAAAGACAACCCACAAATTTCAAAAAAATATCTTAACCAATAAGCACTCAGACAAAATTCTTCTCTCTACAATTTATAAAGAACTAAAAAACATTAGGACCCCAAAATTTAACGACCCAATCCAGAAATGGGCATCTGACATGACCACACACTTCTCAGAGGAGGAAATCCTACAAGCTAATAAATTCATGAAAAATTGCTCCACATTACTAGTCATCCATGAAATGTGAGTTAAAACAACACTAAGATACCATCTCATTAAAGAAAGAAAGACTATCATAAAGAAATCAACCAACAACAAATGTTGGAGAGGCTGTGGAGAAAAGGGAACCCTTCTCCATTGCTGGTGGGAAGGTAGACTGGTGCAACCACTATGGCAATCAGTGTGGAACTTCCTTAAAGAACTAGGACTGGCAATCCCATTCAATCCAGCTATCTCCCTACTAGGAATTTTCCCCCGAAAATCTGAAGACAACATATCATAGTGATATTTGTGCACCTATGTTTATAGAAGCACAATTTGTGATAGTCAACTCTTGGAAACAACCAAAATACCCATCACCTGAAGAATGGATGAAAAAGATACGGTGCTTGTATATAATTGAGTATTACTCAGATATAAAGAATAATAAACTCAAAGGCTTCATATATAAGTGGGTACAACTTGAAGATATACCCATAAGTTAAATAAGCCAGAGCCACATGTATAAATATCATATAGTCTCCCTAGTGTAAAAACTCAAAAACAGAAATAGAAATTGGAAGGTAAAACATAGTTAAATGGAAAGTGAGAAATTAAGGATTAAATAATGAAGACTGAGCAAGAAGAAAAGTTAGGAAACATAACAGGGGCAAACCATACATTTATGTACACAAAATAGTTAAGACAATGATCCTGAGAATCTCCATCAGATTTTTGAAACTAGCAGTTAACTGGTAGAACTCTCACCCTGACTAACTATATATGCTGATATATGTGAACTGAGCAACTACACCGAGGATATCAATGTGTAATACTAAAATCTTGCTTAGAAAATCTATCATTCTGGTCTTCTAAATGCATACTGCTTCTAATGTCATATTGATTATTGCTATACTCTCTCAAGTAAACGTTTGCTTAAAAAATAAAAAGATAATAAAAGAGAATAAGAAATAAGAGAAAAATATTATAGGACTGTCCTGCTACAAAGTTGTATATGGTTAGACTTCTAAACTTCTGTGTAAAAATGTGTGGTTGTGTTTTTTTCCTACATTCTATAGGGATTTATTAGAATATCAACAATTGATTGAAAATCCCAGTTCCATGTTATGGCTAAGGCATCTGATATTCAGAAAGATAGTGAAGTTAAGCTCAAGTGCCTATGTTATACAGTAATAATATCATTCAGCTTCTCTCCTGGAGTGTTAACAACTTAAGTTTGCAGACCAACCAAAAAATTAGAGAAAAAGAAGGGCTATAAGAATATCCAATATTGTGGCCCTAGCCCTTCAAGGTCAGTGAAGGCTCCGACATAAGAGAATCTGTACTGTAACATCCTATAACTCAGTGATGTTCCAATATTTTCTGTTCAAGGAGATTATGGGGCTACAGAGGAAAGGAATTGATGATGTATAGTACTCCTAAGGAGAGTTACCTAGAGAGAAAACATTCTCTCAGGCTTTCAGAGAGAGCAAATGGGTCAAGTAATGGTCGTGACTCACTCATATTTGACAAAAGATCTGTAAAATGCTGTACATAATTTCAGGGTAAATCCTGTGGGGATTTTACTGACTTTTTCAAGTACAAAAGTTACATTTTTTGTTATATAGATCTTGCTTTATCTTGATCTTAATGATCCAGGAGAAAAGTCTAACCACAAGTTATAAAAAGTAAAGCCATATTAATATGCTGAGCTGTAAAAGGCCTCTGACATTGCTAGTTCTGCTGATAGCCC
>PVKN010018668.1:0-16739 GCA_004027915.1 Capromys pilorides
TGCATAAGTACATTCAAATGAGATAGAATGAAATGGCATGAAAAAATTATATTTGTCTTATGTTATGGGATAATGCTGTTAGATCTGTGCATTCTAGGGATATAAGCTGAAAAGAATGGCATAAATCTCTTCAAAATATATAAAATTAACATTTCCCCTATTTATGTTTTATTCCATGTTAATGCGGCCCTAATTTTCAGAATGTGCTTTTTAAAAATGTCATTGGTATATTTTATTTATTTATATATTTTTTGTATTGTAGGGAAGGGTCTACAGGGTGTTCAGGGTCTCACTCTTAGATCAGACTCTAGTGTACCACCTGTTTGCAGCCTCCCAAGAACTGGGATTACTGGTGTGTGCCACCATGCCCAATCTCAATTGCCCCAGGCTCAATTGCCATCTCAGTGTGCCCTGGGGGCAGGGCAAGCACAGCAGGCCCAGGGATTGAATCCCCAGCTGAGCTATTTAATCTGCTGAGCTATTTGCCTGGACCTGTCATTGATATATTTTAGATATATGTAGTGATAACATTCATCATCAGGGATTTGTACCTATACATGGTATATATTCTTTTTTTCCCCTTTCCCTTCCCCCCTCTTCACCCCTTAGAATGTGGTTTTGATTCATTTTTGTTTGTTTTTGTTTTTTTGAGACAGGATCTTGCTGTGCACTGCAGGTTAGTCTTGAACTCACTGTGTAACCCAAGGCTGGCTTCACACTTGGGTCAGTCCTTCTGTCTCATCTTCCAAGTGCTGGGATTACAGGCATGTGCCACTGCCTGCCTGTGCTTTTGCTTTAGATTTAATAAAAACTGAAAAAAATCTTCCTAGGGCCTAAATAATGGTATTCTTGGTAGTCATTCAAACCATGTTGTTTGCCCTTTTAAAATAAGACATAGGCACCAGATTTTGACAGAATTGCGTTTTATGTTGAAGTGGTTTTCTGTTTTACAATGGTGAACTAATGATTGTTCAAGATTATGAATGAAATTAAGAGTGTCATATAGGGCCTGAGGCAGAACAAGGCAGACGTGTGTGTTTGTGTGTGTGCATGTATTTCAAAGATAACAGCAGCAGAGTTGTCTTCATGTGGATCGTTTACCGGGGAGCTCTGAGCAGGCAGCAGTCATGTGTTTTTCCTTCTTTTAGGTGCCTAGGAGAACAACAGGCAGCTGTGCATGGTGGAAAGAGCTCTGCCCAGCCAGCGGAGAGCAGTAGCGTTACCATGACTCCCACCTACATGGACAGCCCGCGAAAGGTAAAGGGGGCCCCTGCATGAGGGACCTGCCATGTACTCTTAAGAAACTCATGCAGGGATAGAGAAGAAAGCTATTGAAGTTTAGGACTGACTGTGCTAAGGCTTTGAGTGAATTCTACTTTTCCCCCTTTTAAGGATCTATTATATCTTTATTAAGGTTATCCTTTTATTCACCATAGTAAGAAAGTTAATTTATAGGTAAGTGCAGATATAAAACATTCAAACTCTAGATCTGGCTTGAGTTTTGACACTGGCCTGCTAGACGTCCTTTACCATCATTGGTAGCTTTCCCACACAGGAGTAGAAAGCTACTGAAGTACTTTCCGCAAGAGCTCATTCGCTCACTTTTTTTTTTTTTTTTTTTTAACACTTCGATAATAGAAATCCTATCAGTTTTTAGATTCCTGAAAAATATAGTCAAACAAGATCATGGGTTGAAGGATACAAACAAAACCCCCTCAGATTTTAGGCCTTTGTAGAAAATAACAAGTACTGTATAGACAGTAGAGAAATCCATAGCTTACAATTTTTGTCTTTTAAGATCAATAGACTTGACCCTCAATTTTGTCTTCTGAGAAATTCACAATTTAAGATTATTCTGTTACGATCTCATAGTATGAGCTGACTGTATCTCTTTATTTGGTCTCTGCTATTGGGAGGAAAAAGAGATTCAATGGATGTGTTCTATTTCTCAAAATTGTGGCCAGTATTATGTATCTGTTCCTATATTTGTTTATTTCACTTCATGTCATAAAAGTTTTCTGTGCCAGTACTTTTCAAAAGGGTGATTTGTGTGTGTGTGTGTGTGTGTGTGTGTGTGTGTGTGTGTGTGATGCATGGAATTGAATCCAGAAGCTTGCATATGCATATAGCACACACTCAGAATGTCCAGGGCCCTGGGTTTTGTCCTCAGCATCACATGCACATACACATGTGCACATACACACATGCGCACACACGCTATATAATATTTCATTTCATAACGTGAATTTTGTTTTGCTCTTTGAAATAGGATCACTCTAGATAGTTTAGGCTGGCTGTGAACTCACTATGTAGCCTAGGATGGTCTTGCACTCACAGCAATTCTCATGCTGCAGTCTCCTGTGTGCTGGGATTACAGGTGTGTGTCAGTGTATCTGACTGATTTCTGTCTTTTAAGACAGAGTTTGATCATCCTATAATTTTTTATGATTTACAGGGCATCATAATTATAAATAATGGTATAACGAATTTCCTATTTTTAGTGACAGGATTCAACTCAGAGGCCTTTGCATGAGTTTAAAAATTTTTAAATTTTATTTTAAGATAGGACCCTGATGTTCCTCATGTAAGCTCAAACTTGTAATCCTCCTGCTTCAGCTGCCCAGAGTGCTGGGATTGCAGGTGTTTGTCACCATACCCAGCTAATGAACTTGTAATTAGCTGATCACATATCTGATTATTTTCTCTTCCTAAATTATTAGAATTATATCACTAGGATGGAGGGTTAAAATCGGAGACAAATTATGAACCAAGACTGTAGGCTTGATAGAGCAGAGGTTAGCAATCCTAAATACATATTTCAGGCTGTTTGGTTCAAAAGGCAAAACAAGGCTTTTAATACTTATTTCTATAACCGCTTACAATTGTGAAAATTGTTCTTCACTTACAAGCAATAAAAAAAACCAGACAGCTCAGCAGATCTGGCTTCCAAGCTATCATTTGCTGACCTCTGATCATTCTGTTGGCCAAGAAAGAGCTTTTCTCTTGTTTTCATTCCTGTATACATAAATCTCAGCCTCATTGACACCTCTGCTGTATGTGTTCTGTCAGAGAAGGGACAAGAGATACTCAAGTCCCATACATACCACCCAATAATTTTTTTTTTTTTTTTTTTACTTTTTTTCCAAATCTCTACATATTGTCATCTTTTAAGATTAAAAGCAGTTGGGGCCGGCAAGATGGTTCAGTGGTCTAAAGCGCCTGCTTAGGAGGGCTCAGGCAACTGCAGGGACTGCAGTTTGATCCCCAGCACCACATGCTGCGCCAGCGCCACCACCAGGGCAGGCTGAGCCAGCCACAAAATGAATAAATAAATAAAGAAACAAACAAACACAACAAGCAAACAAATAAAATAAATAAATTAAAAAAATTAAAAAAAAAAAAAAGATTAAAAGCAGTGCCAAAGATAGGACTGAAAATAATGAAATTATGAAGTCATGAACATTAAGGGTAACACACACCACAGACCAGATATATTGTTTCAAATTCTTTCCTTCCAGTTCAGCACTGAAGCCCATATACTGCTATCAGTATTGCTAGATGTTGATTCCCAAATTTAGATAAGGAAAAGCAAAATACTATGAGAGGACCTGCTGGCGCACTCAGAAGTTCTACTTTTCAAACTGAAGAAAAAGTTTAGGAAAGCAAGAAATTTGGTCAAGTGCCACTCCTGAATTGCAGCGATAAGCATCAAAAGTAACAAGATCTTAAGAGACAGAGAGTCTGTGGAATAGTCCACTATGCCATTTTTATTTCACATACATAACCATGTGTAGCCCACATGAATAGTGTGGGATGGGAAAGATGGTTTGAGGAAGCACCTCAGTGAGTGCTTTTTTTCTTAACCTCTCAGCCTCTTTATGATTTCATTATACAACCAGTGGTGAAGAAGTTATGGTTGCTTTTGTACCCACTGTGTGCTCAGAAGACTGAATCCTCTTTTCCTATCTGGCTGCCATGTCCAGCAGTAGGTGGAAGAAACCTTATGCTTCAGTGTCTCTCTCCCAGGGGTTGCTGGTCATCCAGGCAGGTAACAGACCAGGATTTGCCACTATTTCCTTTTTTCCACCATCCCAACCAAGTGGCTCTGTGGCCTGTCTCCCTGCGTTGGTCTGAATACATTTCAGAGCTATATGTGGGGCAAAAACATCCAAGCCATGCTGTCAGGAAACACAAGCAGCTTGGACACCCCTTCTGACCCAGTCGCTTTCTCCCATGCACTTAGGATATTGTGCCTGGGCAGGTATAAATTCCTGCTCATGCTTTGTGTTTGGATATTGTCCTGGGTGGTGGTTCTCTCTCTCTCTCTCTCTCTCTCTCTCTCTCTCTCTCTCTCTCTCTCTCTGTCTCTCTCTCTCTCTCTCTCTCTCCCCCCCTTCCCTCTCCCTCACTCCCTCTCTCTCTCTTTCTTCTGTCTCTTTTAAAATTTTCCTTCCGTTTCCCTCATGTGTCTTTGTTTTTCCTCTTGTTTTGATTTTTTGTTTTTCGTCCACTTCTGCTTCCTCTGATGGTTAATCACTGGCACACACTCCATTTCCTTGCTACCTTGCACCTGTACCTGCTGCTGCTGCTGCTGCTGTTGCTGCTTCCTCCTCTGACTTCAGGATGGGGCCTTCTTTATGGAGTTTGTCCGCAGCCCACGCACAGCATCATCTGCCTTCTATACTCAGGTTAGTCAAACTCCAGGGCCCTGAAGCTCATGCATGCCTGTCCATTGGCAGAAGCCACAAATTCTCCTTCTGTACAGATCTCAGCAGATGGAATAGGGCTGAATCTGAGTTTGAATGGCAGCTTAAATTGAATTTGTTTCCAGAGTGTACATTTCCTTCCTTGGTGTTCTAAGTGGTACAGGAAAATGGATGTTCATATAAGAGGACGAATGATTACACTAGCATTGAGTCAGGTGCTTCTCATGGCTCCCTGTCTGGTTCACATGGTTGCCATGGATTCTCCTCACACTGCAACTTCTAAGTTTTATAGACATCTACGTTTTACAAGCATTGTGATACGTGTATCATTAAGGACTGAAGACTTCTGTCTTTCCTCCCAGTATAAAAAATAAGTGTATAGCAATGTGGCAGGAAGTGGTGAAAAGGGTGTTTATAAATAGGCATGTGCTACATGATAGGCTAGTGGTTCATGGCCCTAGACTGCTTGCCTACCCTCTAGGCTTCACTTACCTCATGTGACAAAGTGTTTGGATTCGATCTTCCGGGACCTTTTAGGTCTTCGAATTCTTATTACACACCAAGCATGTACATTATCTCATTGAATCTCACAATCAAACTTGTGAATTAAGTGAAACTTTCATCCCAGTCTTACAAATGGAAAAATTGGGGAGCAAAGAAGTGCCTTATACACTACAGGGTAGAGCACAGACTTAAATTCAGTACCCATAGGCTTGACTCAAGATCTCCTCTGTAATTAGAGGTAGTAATTACTGTTTTGGCAGGTCCTTGGTGAAGATAAACAGGGTTTCCTGATCTTTACTGAGAGCACTATGGAGTATGTGAAATTGACTTAGTTATAGAAAACTAGTTACAAAGATCTGAGGAGCGAATAGAGTTTATGTAGGATGGGACAGGCTAGGGAGGGTAGAACTTAGGAGTTTAAAGGGCAAACATTAGAGAGTTCTTATTTAGCAAAAGTCAGAAAACTGACATTTATTGATTACCCATTCTGCTAGTGCTTTACAAATATATAATTTGCAACAAACTTGTAAGATACAGACATTATTACTTCATTTTCCAGTTGAGGAACCTGAACTAGTTGAATAAGCTAGTTGGCCAAAGGAGAGTCAGCTATTAGTGAGTAGTTAAGCTTTTATACTATACTAGTGGAGTAAGATTTTCATTAGTGTTGGAATTCTGGCTTTCTTAGAAAACCAAAGGTTGCCATGCCTGTTCGTTTAGGTTTCCTGATGTCTGCACCTAAATCTTCTCAGTGAACTGCCTGGCCCTGGGCAAATTCCTGTCAGAACCTCTGAGTTTTAATCTAAACATCTCTAATCTCTGAGTGTGGGAGGAACTCTATTTTTGATTAGAAATAGGCTCAAGTTAATCCTCTTTAGCTTTTACTTAGACTCTTATGAATAGTTCTAGGCCTAGGATAGGGTTTAACTTGAGAAAAACCAAAGAGCTGCTTTCAAATCTTGGCATCAGTGTCATACCAGGGAGAGGCATTAGGCATACCAAAGTCTTGAACCCTAGCCTCTCTATTTGTAAAAGGAAATAAAAATAATTTTCCTGCATGATTGTTTTGAATATTATAAATACTCATTTTCAGTGATAATTATTATTATTATTTTTTTTTTGAGAGAGAGAAAGGATCTGAGATGTAGTGCAGGCTGACCTTGAACTTGCTTATGTAGTCTCAAACCCATAGTGGTCCTCTTGCCCCAGCCGCCCAGTGCCAGGATTACAGGCTGCATCACCACACCTGGCTTTTCAACGATTTTTTTATGGGAATAAAACATGAAGAGTCTATTTCTGGCCGCAGTGCAATTAAGTTACATGTCAGTGATAGAGAATTGACTAGAAATCTTCCATTTATTCTGGAAATTAACACATTTCTAATTATGTGTGTGTGGCAGGCATGATAGATGTAAATGACAATCATGGTACTGTGTATGTGATGGTCATATAGTCAACACTAATTATATCATCAGTGTTTCCTGTCTATTGATGGTTCAGCCAACTGTGAATTGAATATTCAGGAGAAGTAAATGCACTGAACATGCATAATTTTTTCTTGTTATTCCCTAAACAATATGGTATAACAGCTATTTACCTGACACTTACATTGTATTAGATATTATAAGTGATTTAGGGATGATTTAAAGTACAAAGGAGGTTGTCCTATTTATGTGTAAATACTATGCCATTTTAGATAAAGGGCTTGAATATTCATGGATTTTGCATAGTGGTGTCCTGGAACCAATCCATAGCTGATACTGAGGGGTGACTATTACTGTGATGGCAGATTAGAATGTTAATTTAATGCCTCTCTACTTTAGTGACTACTCTTTAGCCTTATTTTCTCTTCAGCCTAACCAGGACTAGAAAATACAGTGTGTGATAAACTCTTGAAAAAAAGAGGGTTATATGTTAATAGACTGTCAGCACGTAAGGCCTGGCATCACTCTGCTTACTCCTTCATCAACTAACTGAATCCTTCGCCAGCTGCACTAACCTCTCCTAATTTGCCTTTCTAATCTGTAGAATGGGACCAGTAATCATGTGCACCTCATAGGATTGTTATGAGAACTGAAATGCGATGAAGCACCTTTGTGGCTAGCTCAGACCTGACTCATAGTGATTCTCCAGAGTGTATCTGTGTGTGAGTGAAGGAGGACAGCGATGTAGGAGGCGAATAGGTAACAAACCAGTGAATGAGCTTGACTGAGTCAGTCAGCACCTTTCTCGTGAATGTATGTATAGAAATGGCAGCACACTAGTGACGTGGCTACATTAGTCACTTTCCGGTGTCTAGGACATAATACTGAACACCTACATTTTATTTTTATTTTTTTTTAAATTTTATTTATTTATTTGTTTGCTTGTTTTGTTTGTTTATTTATTTATTTATTTTGTGGCTGGCTCAGCTTGCCCTGGTGGTGGGGCCAGTGCAGCATGTGGTGCCGGGGATCGAACCGCAGTCCCTGCAGTTGCCTCAGCTTTCCTAAGCAGGTGCTTTAGACCACTGAACCATCTCGCCGGCCATGAACACCTACATTTTAAAAGAGAGGTTCATTTGGCTCACAGTTTGCAGTGAGTTCAGTGCAAAGTCAGCTGACTCCAAGGTAGAAATGGTGAGGTAGAAGGATCCAGTAGAGGACAGCTGCTCATCTCATGGCAACCAGGGAGCAGAAAGAAAAGGGGAGGGGTGAGGGACCAGATTATAACCTTGAAGGTCCTGTCTCAGTGCCCTCCTCTAGCCTGGCTTCATCTCCTGACAGCACATTTAGCTACTGAACCCATCAGTGCCTGAGTCCACAGATGAGTATAGCACCCTGTGATCCACCTGTCTTTGACATACATGAGACTTTAGGGGAACATTTTAGGCATCAACTATAGTACTCTCCTGTCTTTTCTCTCATGACCTTCCTGGACCTTGGAAAATGAAGAGGTCCTCTAGCTCTTCTGAGTTACAAAGCCTTTCCAGGGTTTTGGCCCCTCAGGACAGCTGTTGCTGAGAAGGGGTTCCTGTTGGCCAAGTTTGGGAGGGAGGCTGTTACCCAGACCAATTTTGCTAAGGGAAAGAAGTACCTTGTAGTAAAGCAGACAGCAGTCACAGAGTGTTCCAGGTAACAGAGCTATGTGCCAGTCTCAGGACTTTATGCCACCAATTCATCATTGTGGTAATAATGAACCTATCACACTGATAACTAGAACAGAGTTACAGTGTTCCTCTCTACATACTACTTCCTAGAGATTGATTTTTGTCACTACTGACTTACATAAGAATTTTGAGCTGACAAGGATCACTTGGTAGTGGGACAGTTAGAAGATAGCAGGTACTGAGGCATAGCCATGGGGGAATTTTGGTACAGTGCAGTGTAAGAGTACTAAGAGTGAGGAGGGGGAAAGGATGCAGCAGAAGTAAGTGCTGGCCTGTCAGCTAGGCTCTTAGCTGAAGTCTGGGTGCAAAGCTTCTGCTAGGATCTGAATGCTTAGTCCAGTCCTAAATATTCCCCAAACATGCTCAACCTTGTTTTCTTTAAATGTTTGAACTGTTGGAAATTCTTAAAAATTAGGAAATTTCATACAAAACTCAAGTTTCTGTTTTGTGTTGTGTATATAAGCTAGACACTGGGTCTGAGGTCCTGTCTGACAATAATCATAAGACCATGGGACTGCCTACTTCTTTTCCCTTAAGGAAAACATATAAAAAGGTAGATGTGCTAGTGTATATTACCTGTACCCCCTGTACCTAGACCTCCTATACCCCCCTTGTTTGGTAGTGTTGCTAGAGATTGAACCAAGGGTGCTGTGCATACTAGTGCCCTGCCACTGAGTTGTACCCCCAGTCTGGTGCATATTTTTCATTTGTAATCTCTATTCTAGAACCTGCTATTCCATAGAACTCTTTGCAAGGAAATGTTCTGCATTGTTCAGCACAGTGGCCTTTAGTCACTTGTAGCTATTAAGCTATGTGCAATGTAGCTAATAGGGCCCAGGAAATGAATTTTAAATTTTATTTTAATTTATATCTAAACAGCCATGTGGAGCTAGTTGCTGTTGTATTGCCTGGCACAACTCCAGATGTTAAATATGTTGTCTTAGATCAGAAAAGTATTTAGATTATAAGTCTACACTTGTTTTTTGTACTGTAAATTGAACTCAGGACTTTGTGTTTACCATGCAAGTGCTTGAATCTACACTCTTTTCATACACTAGTTTTCAGTGGATTTTCTCACATATTTGTTTTGTATGTGTACTCATTGGTAGCTTCATGTTTTGTGAGTAACCGTTCACAAAGGGATTAGGATGGACATGTGGAAGAGGGAGGCAATACCTGCAGAAAAAAACTATTTCAATTGAGATAGAAAATGCCAAGCCCCCATCAAATGCCATGAGATATGCAGGAGCAAATGAAACCTTTATTTATTTATTTTTTTCTTTTCACTTTTGGGGATTGAACCAAAAGCTTTTGCTTTGATTTGTGTCCCCAGCTGAGTCCTTTTTCATTCTTTAATTTTAAGGCAGGGTCTCACTAAGTCACTGAGTTGCCTGGGCTTCTTCTGTATAACTAGTTTTTCTGCCTCAGCATCTCAGATGCTGGGGTTACAGTCATGTGCCACAACACCTGACTTTAAGTATTTCTTATACACATTTTTGCGGTACCAGGGATTGAATTCAGGACCCAGCGCTTGCTGCGCAGGTGCTTATTCTACTGAGCTATCTCCCTGGCCCTTTAATGAATATTTCTTATTGTGTATCATATCCCCCAGAGAGTAAACTGTGAATGCAGGGGGAGGGTTTTTAGTTGGGGTTTTCTTTTCTTCACTGATATCATAAACCTTGGAGAATGTGCAGATTGTAGGCCCAGATATGTAGGGTATGTGGGTATGTAGGATTCTGTCCTGAGTTCCTGTAGGGTGCCTCTGTCTCTCCTTGTTTTCATACTCACGTTTCCTCTGTTGTGTCCCTCTGTATTAGGGATTGAATCCAACTAGGCCTTTATAGTGAACTATATCTCTAACCCCTATTTATTATTATTATTATTGTTATTATTATTAACCTTTGAGAGACATAGGTGCTCTAAAGTGCTAAATTGCCCAGCCTAGACTTGAACTTGTGATCCTCCTGCCCCAGCCTCCTAATGTGCTGAGATTACAGGTATTTACCACATTGCTCAGCTTCTCTCTTTGTGCTGAGGACTGGACCCAGAGCCTTATGAATGCTAAGCGTGCACACTACTACTTAACTACAACCCTAACTCCATTTCCTTGTTTTTTATAACCTTGATAGTCTATTGTAGCGTATCCTATTGAATGATATTCCTTAAGCAGGGATGTAGCTAGTGTCCAACTTGAGCAGCAGAACCAAGGTATCCTGTAGAATGACCCCAAAATTGATTTTACTGATTATTTTTCTCATTGTTAGATTTGAATTATGATTTTTTAAATTTTTTTAATATCCTGGAGTTGAGGTGAAATGCCCTTCTCATCACAGCATATTGAGAGCATATGGAACCTGCATGATATCTTTGTGCTGGTAATCTTCTTCACTTGGTAATGTTGTATTACTGCCTGATGTCTCCACTGTGAAGTTATTTTTTCCTTTTTATACTTTGTTCTTTGAGGCAAGTCACTATGCTTAGTCCACTAAAGTTGAAGGTAGAAAGTTTCTACATATGTTAAATGGAACCCTTCAGTATGAAAGATTTTGGATGGGCTTAAGATATAATGAACGTTGTAAGTGGGCACCTTCTAAGAAGCTTGGCTTCAACTTGAGGTGTCTACTGTTCTCTTCATCCAGTTTGCCCTTTTTTCTTGTTTATTGCTGGTCTTATTTTAAAACATTACCACTGACTAAGCATGGCATATACCTGTAATCCCAGCTACCAGCAGACTGAGACAAGAGGCTTAAAAAATTCAAGGCCAAGGATTGGTCAAATAGCTCAGCAGATTAAAGCGCTTGCAAGCAGATGCAGAGGCCAGGGGCAACTGAGCCTGGGCATGGTGGCACACACTTGTAATCCCAGCTCTTGAGAGGCTGTAAACAGATGGATCACTATGAATCTGATCTAGTAGTGAGACCTGAACACCCTGTGGATTCTTCCTTAAAAATACAAAAAAAGAAAAAAAAAAAAGAAAAATTCAAGGCTAACCTGTACAACTTACACACATACACAGAGCAAAAACCCCAACAAACAAAAAGCTTTTTAGCAACAGCAAAAACTAAAAAGTACTGGTAATTTAGCTCAAAAGTCTTAAGTTCAATCCCAATACCTAAGCGGGTGGGGTGGTTACTTCAGGTGGATTATGGAAGTAAATGCAGCCTCCAGAATAAACATGGATCTAAATGGGGGAAATTCAGGGAATAAAAAAACAAGGTAGAGCATAATACAATGCCTTGTAAGGTAGCTAGCGTTTTGTTCTAATTTCAGATCTGACTTCCTTTAGCCAAAGAAATGTGGGAAACATCTGTTTCAAGATTCAGCATGGTCAGAAAATGAAGACAAATCAGGAGAATCATAATTTCTCTTGATTTTAAGATCTGAGCAAGATGTGAGCCTCAGAAAAGACAAATTTGTGTGATAAAGAGCAGGGGTCAGGCAACTATGAGTCTAATCTGGCCCACTGTTTTGTTTTTGTAAACAGAACTATATCCATTTACATGTTGTTTATGGCTGCTTTGATGCTTTCTTGTGCAGAGTTCAATAGTTGTAACAGAGCCTACATATTCCTTAAAACCTAGTATATCCATTATTGATGGTTTATAGAAAATACTTCCTTACATGTGACTTAGAGGGTAACTCCTTAACCAAACACTACTAAAATAAAGAATCATATAGTTTTGTGGGATCATCCCTCAGGTTAAGCCAATAGAACAATCCTCAGGGTGTCATACATGAGAGAGAACTCCACTATAGGGCCCTGGAAAACAGGGCTTATGAGACATTCTTACATACATAAGAGCTGGGTCTAGTTCCCCTCAGTTACCTTGTTCTAATTTAGTTTTAGGGTATGGCACCTGTTTCTGAGCATTATTGGTTGTAGCCAGATGGTGATTACAAGCTGCTTCCTGGCTGCACTTAGGGTATTTGTGGTGCTCACAAAAACCTGTGTGGTCCTTTCACCCCCACATCATTAAGCCTTCTGTAAGAGAGTAGACTGGATTTATAACCAGAGATGATTCTATTCCCCAAGGGACATCTGACAACATCTAGTCACTCCTGAGGATGGAAGCATTAGTTGCATTTAGTATGTAGGAGCCCAGGATGCTGCCCAACATCCTACAGGGCACAGAACAGTTCCAATAGCAAAGATTTATTTGATTCCAAAATGATAGTAGTACTTGACTAAGGTACCTTGTTTTAGAAAGATTGGTATTTACTTTGTCTAACAAAATACCTGATAATACAAGACTCCATTTTGCACGTCCAAGAATCACAAGTTAAGAGCAATGTACTTTCCAGAAGTGCTCTGGAAGGATTAGTAATTCTCTCCAAGTGTATGCTGTGGGAAGCAACCTTTGATGGAAGCTGCAGGGGATTCTAGGTGAGAAGGGCATAGTCCTGTCCTCCATTGCCTGACAAAACAGATACAACACCATTTTGTGAGGCAAAACCTGACAGCTACCAAGAGGGATTCATAGAGGTACAATTCTTAGCCCCTAATGTGCAGTGAATCAAGAAATGTTTTATGAACCACTGGCATTTAAAATGGCTCTTCAGGACCAAAGGGTTTTTAGCCAGTGGTTGTGGGGAAAAGAATCCCATAGTTCACAAGCAGGGTTTGACTTGGCTGGAAATGCAGATGAATGGTAGGTGGGGTGGTAAGATCACAAAGATTTCAAGAATAAAATGTAATAGAGTTGAAAGTGTCCTTTAGGCAGACACAAAGAGAAGCAGCTGACAGAGTTTTTAGGAGAGGCTGCAGCAGTAGGGCCAGATAGGAGACTGTTCCAGCTCTCCCTGGTCAGAGTGGGCCTAACTTATAGATATAGGTGAATCTACAGAGGGGAGGCCACATGACTAGGCTCCTGTTTGAATACAAAGCTGAAACAGGTATCTGTCAGATGCCTCTGAGGTTTGAACCTGGGCAGTTAGAAAGCTAAATTTCCTGAGAAATACAGAAAAGGAGGATTGGGGTGGAAAATGGGGAGTTGCCGCAGATGGAGAGTGCCCACCATCATGGTTACCCATTTGTCTATAAATGTTACTCTCTCCCCCTTCCTTCAGCCTCATAAGGAATGCTTTTATTTCTGTGACAAGTTTTCTTTAGTGTAAGTCTTGAGACAGGTGATAAAACAGTCTCTTTGGCCCTGAGGATTTATTACGAACAGTTGCCTCCCATCTGCCTTGTTTTGGAGGGTGGGCATCCACCATTGTCCCCAGAAAATAATGCATGCAGGATGGGGTGTGGTCTTTAGATTTCTTTAGTTCTTCTACCTAGTTCTACTGGAGGCTAGAATGAGAGCAATGGAAAGATAATGTCATGTAAATGGCCTTGGAGATTGGGGGAGGAATATTGGTTTTATCTGTTTGTTTGTATAAATGCTTGTTGACTGAATAAACTAGATCACCTTATTTACTGTGTTTCTATGTTGGTTACTTTTGGATCCAGATATGATTTTTTAAATCTTCTACAGGTGTCTGTGGACCAAACAGTTGCTCCAGTGTTGGATAGCTCCAGTTTGGGGGTAAGCACAGGCCAGTCTGTGGACAGAGGCAGCAGTCAGGCTTTTGGGAACTCCCAGAGCATAGAGCAGGCCTTCCCTGCCACAAACTCCAGTGACAGCAGGTAAGATTCAAAATGACTAAACTTGCCCCCAGGGAGGGGACTGGTGGTCAGGGCAGTATAACCTTAAAGGCTGCTGTGACTGGGAATTCAAAGCTATGAGCCAAGTTTTGATTCTGCCACAAATCCTATGGGGGACCCTGGGCAATTCAGCCCTTCCTCACATTTATATGATGGGCTAATGATTAGTGTTCTGTCTTCCTCACAGAATAGCTAATAGGTTCCCTCAGAGACATAGAAAAATGTCTGACATTGTGTCTGGGCAGAGTGTCAGGATCAGAAGACGGACCCCAACCAAGTCTGTATTTGTCACTGTGATAACTGTAGTACAGTGCCTTGCACAAGATAGCATGTAGTCAGTAAAAAATGAACAGTGACTGAGTCACTCGTGGACAACTGTGGCATTTTTTTTTCCATTCCTGAGTGTCCAGGGGAAAAAGAAATGACCTGTACCTAATTTGCTTGAGAAAGCACCCTTGCTTTTTAGGAAAAGTCAATGAATTAAAAAATTTTAATCAGGACTGGGGAGATAGCTCCGTGGCAGTTGCCTGCCTGGCAAGTGCAAGGACGAGATTTCAAACCCCAGTCCCCCCCACCAAAAAAAAATCAACTCATAATATATGTTTGTAGGCTAATGTGCCCTAACTTTATATGCTGAGGTCAATTCAAGATTCTTTTTTATTTCCTTCTTAGCTAAGTTTGCTTTGATCTAAGAACTTGACTTTTGCACCCCTGTCACTAAGAGCAGAAGGTTGTTTGAGCACCAGTTTTTTTTTTTTTTTTAAGATTAGAAGAACTGAGGTCATATTAGGCTGAAGGTGAGAAGACTAAAACTGACAGGTCAGATTGAATCAGGGACCAATGACTCAGTGTTAGTAGATTCCATTTCATAAGGAAGTTACTGGCAGTGGACCCTGCTGTGTAGAAAGGACTGCATATGAGTGAGCTGAATTCTCTGTCCTTGGAGATTTTTCACACAGGGAAGACAGCTGTTTGCCCAGACTCACACTCAGCAGAGACTCAGGGTTACAAGGAGATTCATTTCAAAGGTCTTTCAAGGTTTTTCTAATCTAGTGTCTTGAAATGGTGCATTGAGTCCTAAGCCCTCCAAATAAGCAAGCCGAAGAAAGAGAATGGGATCAGGGCAAGAAAGAGGTTTAAGAAACTTGAAAAGCTTCTGACTAACCTCTAGAATTGGCCCAGTTTGGTGTGGCAAGTGGCCACTAAGCTCCTCAGCATCAAGTATCTTTTTGTTTTTTGGTTTTGTTTTCGGTACTGAGGATTGAACTCAGGACCTTGCACTTTCTATGCAAGCACTTATTCTACTGAGCTATCTCTCCAGCCTCCTTCAAGTATCTTGTAAGGGTCTGTCATACTACTAAAGAACTTGGGTAGCAGGTAATAGTCCTGGGCTTTGGGATTGGCTGATCTAGATTCAAGTCCAGACCCTGATAGTTCCCAGCTCTTTGACCTTCACCACCAGTTCCTTTAACGAATCTGAATTCCATAGAGTCAGAGTTACTGTGAATATATTTAGTATTGTTTACCATTTGGGGCTTCATGTGTTACTAGTGCTATATTCGGTATTATGCCTCACAACTACCCAGAAAGACTAGAATAGAAAGCCAGAGGTCTTGCAGCTTATGAGTGATGGTGCTGGAGTTCAGTCCCCTAGGGCTGTCTGCTCAAGATTAAACAGTGATGTACTCAGTGGAATAAGCACTTGCCTGGCAAGCACAAGGTCCTGAGTTCAATTTCCAGTACTGCAAAAGAAAAAAAAAAAAGAATACATCAAACAGTGATGTATGAAAGATTTCTTGGGGAAGACCACAGAGTAAAGAAATTATAAAAAATGGTTGGGCTAAAGCATAATACTAAAAGAATGACTTATTATGTATGGCTATGTTTAGATACAAGTCTACTTTGAATCTTCTTAAAAAATAAATAGAGGCATAAGCACCTGCCTGGCAAGTGCAAGGTCCTGAGTTCAATCTCCAGTACCAAACAAATAAACAAATAAATAGGTTCTAAGGCTGGCCTCAAACTTATGATCCTCCTGCCTCAGCTTCCCCAGTACCTGGATTTCAAGCATGTCCCACTATGTCCAGCTTTTATAACTACTCCTCTCTTCTCCTCCTCCCTCATCTCTTCTTTCTCCCTCCCTCGCTTTTCTTCCCTTCCATTCTCTCTCTTTCCCTCCCTTCCTACATCTCCTACTTCTTCCCCACCCCTGTACAAACCACACAGTTGTTTCTTGGTGTCTATGAAATATTTCCAGGGCACTGATGAATGCCAACATTTGCATATATTCAAGTCCCTTGTATAAAATGATGGAGCATTGGCATTGGCATGTATATTTTTTTTCCTTCCTTTTTTTTCCTTCCTTCTTTCCTCTTTCCCTCCTTCCCTTTCTTTGTCTTTTCCACAAAGGGTCTCGTTATGTAGTTCAAGCCGGCCTTGAGCTTCTCCTCCTCTTTTTTAAAGAGAATAAAAAATAGTAAAAGAAAACATTAGAAATGAAAACATGGCCGGCCAGATAGCTGAGCAGACTAAAGTGCCTCCTTAGGCAGCGTGCAGTGGCTGGGGTTTGATTCCCATTGCGTTGAGATGGCGATTGAGACTGGGTGTGGTGGTATGCACCTACAACCCCAACACTTGGGATGCTGAAAAACAGGAGGATAACTATGAGTCCAATCTACATAGTGAGACCCTGTACTAAGATATATTAAAAAAAAAAAAAAAAAAAAAAAAA
>PVKN010018669.1:0-16744 GCA_004027915.1 Capromys pilorides
ATTGAAATGATTTTAAGACTGCAAGGACAGTGGTGCAGTTGATGATTGTCAAAGGAAAGATCTCTTAAGACTAGCAAGGAACCAGGAAATAACAATTCAGCAGATACAAGATGACACAAAGAAAAATACTATAAGAATAATAGATTTCAATGAATCAGCAGGAGATAGCACAAATGACATAAGAAGACTATTTGCAGAAGAGCTAGCAGAAAATTTTTCAAGCATGTGAAAAGAACCTGGCATACAGATAAACAAGGCATATAGAAATCCACAAAGCCCTAATCACAATAAATCTACACCTAGATGTATAATCAAGATCTCAGAATTTTAGCAGAAGAGGAGAATATTGAAAGCTTCTACAGAAAAGAAACAGGTGACCTACAATAGACAGCCCATCAGAATCATGGGCAATATCACTACAGACTCTGGGAAATTAAATAACAACCTCCTAAACAAACAATGGGTCACACATGAAATTAAAGAAGAAATTAAATAATATTTATAATCAAACATGCAGATAGAACCAACTGAAACCTGTGAGATGCAATTTATTAAGCTGTCTTAAGAGGAAAATTTATGGTGGTAAATTCTCACATTAGGAAAACAAAACAAGCCCAAATAAACAATCTTATGCTACACTCTCAAGCTCCTAGAGGAAGAGCAAGTCAAACCCAAAACCTAAAGAACACAGGAAATTGTAAAGATTAGAGAAGAAATTAATATAATGGAGACAAAGAAGATGATACAAAGAATAAATGAGTTGAAGAGTTAATGCTTTGAAAGAATAAATAAAATTAATAAATCCCAGCCAACCTAATCCAAAAAAGGAAAGAAAATATCCAAATTCATGCAATCAGGAATGAAAAGGGCGAAATTACTACAGACCCTAGCGAAATTCACAAGATCATCAATATCTGCTTCCAAAATCTTTACTCTCATAGGGTGACAAACATAGAGCAAATGAACAGTTGCCTGGATACATATGAAATGCCAAAGCTGAGTCAAGAATATATACAAACTCTAAATAGCCCAATAATAAACAAAATGAAATTGAAAATCTAATAAAAAGCCTACTAACAAAGAAAAGCCAGGTCCCAATGGGTTCACAGCAGAATTCTACAAGAAATTTAGAGAAGATTTAATGTCAACTATTTTCAAATTCTTCAAAGTTGGAAGGGAAGCAATTCTCCCAACTCATTTGTGAAAGCAAATATTCTGATTACATAGCCAGAGAAAGATACAACTAGAAAAGAGAGCTACAGGACAATCTCTCCAGTGAATACAGATGCATAGATCCTCAGTAAAACAGTAGCAAACAGAATGTAGCACACAATCAAGAAGATTGTACAGGGCCAGCAAGATAGTTTGGTAGTCTGAAGCACCTGCTTAGGCAAGCTTAGGCAACCTCAGGGACTGAATTTCAATCCCTGGTACCACATGCTGTGCCAGCCCCCCTCAGGGCAAGCTAAACCAGCCATAACATAAATAAATAAAGTTTTAAAAAAAGAAGATTATACATCATGACCAAGTGGGATTCATTCCAGAAATGCAGGTATGGTTCAGTGTACACAAATCCATAAACATAATACACCACATGAGTAGAACCAAGAACAAAAACCACATGATCATCTCAATATAGGAAGAAAAAGCTTTTAACAAAATTCAACACTCATTCATATTAAATCCTACAGAGAATTGAAATAGATGGTCTATATACCTGATAAAGCTAATTATGAGAAACTAACAGCCAACATCATACTAAATGGGCAAAAACTGAAGGTCTTCACTTTAAAATCAGGAACAAGACACTTTAAAATCAGGAACAAGACAAGTTGGTCCACTGTCTACACTCCTATGAATATAATTCTGGAACCATTAGCCAGAACCACTAGACAAGAGAGAGAAATAAAAGGAATAAGGGTTGGGAAAGAAGTAAAATTATTATTTGCAGATGACATGATACTCTACATAGAGGATCCCCAAAACTCCACCAAGAGCCTTGTAGATTTAAGCACCAATTTCAGCAATTTAGCAAGGTACAAAGTCAACACCCTCAGTAGAATTTTTGTACACAATGAATGCACTGAGAGAGAAATTAGGAGCAAGGTACAAAGTCAACACCCCTCAGTAGCATTTTTGTACACAATGAATGCACTGGGAGAGAAATTAGGGAAACCATGCCTTTCACAATAACATCTAAAAAAATGAAATGTTTGGGAATCAATCCCACAAAGGACATAAAAGATTTATACAGTGAAAATTATGGTACTCAGAGAAAAGAGATTGAAGAGGATTTGAGAAAATGGAAAAATGTTCCATGCTCCTGGATAGTAAGAACCAACATTGTGAAAATGGCCATATTCCCAAAATTGTTATATGATTCAATGCTCACAGAACTAGAGAAAATGTTCCTCAAATCCATTTGTAACTAGAAGAGACCCAAAATAGCAAAAGCAATTCTGGGAAAGAAAGGAAAGTCAGGAGGTATCACAATCCCTGACCTGCAATTACACTCTAAAGCTACTATGATGATATAAGCATGGTACTGGCATAGAGACAGACCTGAGGATCAATGGAACAAATTAGAAAATGCAGATACAACTTCAAACACACTCAACCACCTTATCTTTCTTTGACAAAGGGATCAAACATGTTCACTGGAAAAAAGACAACCTCTTTTATAAATGATGCTAGAAAAACTTGCTTTTCTCATGCCAAAGGCTAAAATTAGACTTATGTCTAGTACCATGCAGTAAACTACAGTCAAAATCAATCAAAGCTTTAAACATTAAAACAAATGCTAAATCTTCTAGAGGAAAATGTATGTAGAAATCTTAAAGAAATAGAAGGAGATAGAGAGTTTGTGAACAAAAACCAAACTGGATGGGAAATACTTCAAAGAATCAACAATTGGAATCTCATCTTTTTGAGAAGTTCCTGCACTTCAAAGTGAATCTCCAACAGAATAAAAAGAAAACACACAAACGTTTAAAAAATAATAGCCAACTATTCCTGTGACAAAGGCCTTCTATCTAGAACATATGAAGAATTTTTAAGGCTCTCCACTTTTAAAGACCAATCCAGAAATGGGCATCTGAGATGAATATACACTTCTCAGAGGAAGAAATTCAAATGGAAAGTAAATATATGAAAAAAAGGTTGAACATCATTGGTTATTCAAGAAATGCAACTTAAAATAACACTGAGATTCCATCTTACTCCAGGAAGGATGGCTAACATCAAGCAGTCAGCCAATAACAAATGCTGGAGAGGCTGTGTAGAAAAAGGAGACCTTCTCCACTGTTGGTGGGAATGCAGACTGGTACAATCACTATGGAAATCAGTGTGGAGATTATTTAAAAAGCTAGGGTTGGTGAGCCCATTGAATCCAGCTATCCCCTTCCTGGATATTTTTCCAGAAGAAATGAAAACCTCATTTCATAGTGGTATATGTGCATGCATGTTTATAGCAGCATAGTTTGTAATAACTAAATCCTGCAAACAAGTGAGATACCCATCAACTGAGGAATAAAAAATATGTGCTATTTTTACACAATGGGATATTATTTAGCTATAAAATAGGACAAATTCGAGTCTTTTGTTGGTAAGTGGATGCAATTAGAGAATGTGCTTTTAAGTAAAATCAGACCCACATGTGGAAATATTATATTGTCTCCTTAGTGTGAGAGCCTGAAAGACAGAAGAGGGAGTGGAGGAAAGAGATTTATCTATGTAAGCAGGATAGTTTGGACAATAATACTGTGCATTTCTGCTGATATTTGGAAAGGAGTAGATAATACTTAAAATTTGTTTGTTCCCTTTTTTCAATTGTTTGTACTTTTTCTCTTAATTTCTTATGCATTTCTTCTTTTCTTTTTCCAACTTCACATGTATATATCTGATAACATGAATAACTGGTTGGAAGATAAGACACTATGTATTACAACAAATACTGTGAAATTCATATTACTTTGTTAAGTGAAATTCTTATTACTTGTAATTTTTTCTGTTTTATATCTAATTTTTACTCTTTAAAACATAGAAAAATTAAAGCCCCTTATTTCAAATATTTAACACTGTTACACTTATTCAAATATTTCTTAAAGTGCTTGGCATGTTGTAAGCCTTTGGCAAGTGAAAGCTAGAGCTATTTCATGTAAGCCTCTCAACAATACTGAGAAATCAATATTATTCTCTGAAGTGAGAAGAATATAGAGGCTCAGGGAATCCAGAGTTCTTGCTCAAGAGCTCATGTTATAGGGAAAAATGAAAGATGTGAATGTCTGGTTCCATATTCTGCTCTATAACTGTATCCTGACCTCAGCTGCTGCTGGGTTGAGATATCGGCTGGCTTTAGATGAAAAGTACTGAGGCTGGGAACTTGGGGTGGAGTGGGAAATCCTGTTTTGTTTGAAAGGGCAAATTTAAAAGGGTGGTGGATGATTGAAAAATCCATGATCAGAAATGACTTCCTCCCCTCCCCGCTTCCCTTCCTGGTGCTGTCTGAGTTGGAGGCATGGGCAGTAGTTTTTCTCTCTGTAGACTTGAGTCACCTGCTCGTCTTGGTTGGCAGCAGACCTTACACTTTCTTTACCTGTATAGGTTGGCTTTTCTTTCCTTGCAGAGCCATGTATTTGACTGGGAGCTGTGTTAGCAGTTTCTTTGGATGTAGCATCATCATTAGTATAATTTTATGAGAAGTAGTGAGTAGGAACTGATTGGAAACTTGGAAACCTTGGTTTTCCAGAACATTAGCCGTGTGATTTTTTCCCCTTTCAATGTTTTCACCAAATCTGAAAAAGTCAAAATACAAAAGAAGTTTGTGGATTTGGAGCAGCTGTCTTTGTTGTTAGTCTTTCTGGAATCTGTGGGTAGAGGAACCATTTTCCAATGTTATATTTTTAAAAGAAAGGCAGAGTGCTCCTGTGGCTGGGACTTTCTGAATGAGAGTTGAAGAATTGCTTAACCTTCTCTTCTCCAAAAACACATTTGACCTAGCTGTGATGTAGGTTTCCCAAAAGGAGGGGGCAGAGGCCTCGCCTCACATTCAAAAGGACATCAAAGGTGAAGGAATGTAGGTGGCCTCCTGGTGTGGGGGGTACCTGGCTGAGTATGGGATGGAAGCCCCAGGGTCAATGACCAGCAGTGTAAGACAACCAAGGAATGTTCACATTTGGGAAGAGGGATGAAAGTTACATACCTGCCAAAGAGCCTGGCTTCTACGTATCTGACCAGAGGTTACATGGTGCTGGTATGCTCCTTTATTTAACAAATCCTGGTGGAACACTTGGTGTAGATGTCTCCAGCCTGGTGAAACTGAGCCAGGACACAGCACTACATCACGACCCTCTCAGTTCAGATGGGAGGTCCATACACAGGCTAGTCATCGTGATGATGGCAATATGAAGGATTTCAAGGGAAGAAGCACTACACAAGGTCTGAGTTTGAGTTCCTCAGCTACTAAAGCAAGGATTTGAATGCCATTACTTTATATGAAAAGTGCAGGTTCTCCCCATGAATTTCCTGGGATGCTTTCTTTCTGTGTTTGGCACAACACCCAACATTCTCAGGACTATGGCAGCTTTATTTGCTAGTGCATCTGTCTGCATCTTATTGCCTTTCCCTTTTTTCTTCTAAGCACAATAATATATTACACAGGTACTAAAGGGCTTTGCTTTAGAGCAAACCCATGAGCCAAGAGTGGAGTCAGGAGCTTTGTTCCTGTTTCCATGAGGATGGCAGCAAAGGCAGATGAGGGTTGGGTCTCAGTCCACCTCTTGTGGAGAGAGTAAGACCTCTTGATTCCTACAAGGAATCAAGGGATCCTGGGAAGGCCAGTGTCATGCCTGGCCATGCAGCTGGAACTAGAGGCCCAGGGAGAGGAGTATAGTCTGTAACTCCATGACACCTTCTCTGTGTCTTAGGGTCTCAGGCTAGCTGGAAACAAGTCTAGTGCACAGGTTCTTTGAGGTTGGTAGGTTTTGCATATGTACTTGGAGCCAGCATTTCCAGAGCAGGACAGGAAGCTATCAGCCAGAGATTCAAGTCACTTACTTGAGGTCAGAAAGTTGAATGGCAGAGACAAGAAAAACACCTGGTGGGTGGCTCCCATACTGTTCCAGAAGGATGGCCTGTGACCTGTGTCTTTAAATAGCTGCTGTGACTTGGGGAACCTAGCTTATCTCTAGATGGAAATGACTTCGGGAAATTTCTGTTGCAAGAGGATCTGATTTGTGGTTTCCTGTATGTGAGGCAAGGGATGGGGGAGCTGCCACCCATGGAACTGACCCCTTCCCCCTGTTGGGCTGGCTCAAAATACTGAGAAAGATTTTTAGCTCCCCCACCCCAAACATATTAACAGCTGAACTCTGTCCTGACAAAGAGGGTGTTTCAGGGACCACCCTCTCCGTACTGAGCAGACATTGACCAAGATTTTCCAGCTTTTACTGTCTGGATGATTAGAAACTCCTTAGAGGGGTGTGGAAGGCAGGAGGAAGGCAGTAACCATGGCAACCACTGGCCTGGTGGTGGGTCTTTTTCCCAAGACACTTGGGAAGTCTGAGTCTACCTTGCTATGTGCCTAATAAAATTTTATGTGGTAATATTTTTATTTGCTTTGAAATACAGCCAACTGAGCACACCATGGTGGCATACACCCAGGGAGGCTGAGGCAGAAGAATCACAAGTTTGGGGCCAGCCTGAGCAACATAGTTACTTAGCAAGACCCTCGATTTAGATGTACCTTAGTGTGAAGGCTCTGGGTTCAATACCCAATAAACACATACACACACACACACACACACACACACACACACACATACACACATACGGAAAACCTGCCAACCACTGGACATTTTGTGTATAGCAGTTTTTCCCCCAGCGTCAAAATAGTATGATAGTTTTCCTTACCAGTGGACCCAAGGAAAGGACCTGTTAAAAGAACACAACCCCAACATCTCTCCCTTCTTGTGGATGGCACCCATATTCTGGTTTACTAAAATTGTTGTAGTTCTCTCTGCATCACTATATTCATTGGTCTTTTGCCATAAACACGAGATTCACCTGCTGTTTGGCAGACTTGTAGTAAAGGCACATTTCAAATCTTTACAGTTTCTTAATCTTCCGCAGGCTGTGTGACCCTACATAGGCTCTTCTTGTTATGTACACAAACCTTTTTGTTAGCATCTCTTCCAAGTTTGTTCTGGGCCACCCCTGAAATGACCTCAGGCAAGTCACAAGGATACCCTGCTGAGTTTCCACTGATGCAAAAGCCAGAAAGGGCTGTAGCCAAGCAGAGACAATGCTTTTCTTTTGTCCAGGGTGGACACTGGCCCCACCCCCTAGAGCCAAAAGTGAGGCTTATATTTCACACAAACTACTGTAAGTCATAGTTCCCTGCAGTGGCCATGAGAAGAGAGGTGTCTATAGCAGATCTCTAGATTTTTATGAGTCTTCTTTCCTGGATTCATTCCAGGTGATCTGCATCCCAGTGAACCCTGGGCAAGTGCTATAGGTGCTTCACCCAGATCCCTTAAGTGGGTGCAGGTGCGCCACCCTCTGCTGTCATGTTGACTGCAAGTTGCTCACAGATGTACCTGCTCTGGCTCAGAGAGTCACTTTTGCTTTGCCTGGGAGGCAAGTGTCCCTCAGCCAACAGATGGCCTGGTTGGGGGTAGTACAGAGGTCCAGTCCTTTATCTCCTGTGCAGGTTTCCTCCATGACACAGTTTAGATGCCAGAACCAGGTCAGTGAAGTTGTCCAGCACCATGGCCTTGCTCAGCTTGCTTCCCTGATTTTTCAACAAACTGCCCAGTCCCTGCCCAGCTGTGTGTCTAAGGAACCCATCCTGAGACACTAGAATTTATACTACATACTTTTTTCTGTCTGCCGTATCTTTCTTGACCAGGCAGGCTGATTCCTTCTTAGAAATCTGTGTTTCAGAAGGATGTCAAGTCCAGTGTGTTTCTCAGATGTTAGTGACAGGACAGTTGCTGATGGGCTTTCAATTTGTCCTCTTGGAGTTGGCAAGGTGGTTGGTGTTTTTATCTCTAAAAACCAGGGCATAAACTACTATATTGGGAGGCCCTTCAGGCTCCATGGCACTTAGGTCTTAGAGATTGCCTCTGATATTTCCTTCCTGGTACTTTTCTTTTAATGTGGATTATCCAGATTACCAGCCAGAAAGTTTCTGCTGCTTAAGGAAACACAGGATGCTCTTTTGGAATCATCAGCCTTTCTTGCCAGAATTTCTGGGCTGAGCTTTGAAAGTTATCCATGATAGTGCGATTTGGATGAAGGGTGGACACCATTGTTTCAGTGAACGGCTATGTTTCTTCAAGGCAAAAAAGAGACAAACTTTAAATGCTTTTGTTTTTCATGGGGTGGACAAATATAAACCATTCAATGTTCTAAGTCAAGAAGAGGAAAATTCTCATTTGTGTTCCTCCTTACTCATGACCCCCAACTTCTGGTTAGAAGATGGCTCATTAATCTTATAGCAGTAGAATTGTGGCAAAGGAAATGACGTGTTGATATCTTCTTATCCACCTTCCAGAAATGCCATTCCTACCTGTCCTTCTCGTGTCCAAGGCTGAGCTCATGGTCATCCTTCCCTGTCCTTCCTTCCATCAGAGCCTCTCTGTCATGGTGAGACCAGTTCCTGGTACTCACCTTCCTGCAGGACAGGGGCTTGCAACTGGGGTCCCTATCTATCCCCTTTTGAATCTGTGCTTGGACTTCGTCTGTGAACTTGGATAAGGAAACAGGGACAGCTTTGTTTTCACTAACTTCAAACCAACATTTTTATAGGATTATGAGTGTATGCTGCAAATCATAACAATATTAGTGTCACCTGTGACTCTGTCACCAGTAAAAGTTACAGCTTTCCTCAAATCAAATGAAGAGTATTGCAGATATTTCAAAATAGCATTTATATTCACCACTCCTTCAAACTTACAGTAGTTACTAAATCTACCACCAGATCTTATTTAGTATATTATTTTAAAAGGAAGTATAAATTGTGTTACTACACATTTGCTTAATGTAATTATCACTCTATTTTATATAATTAATTTCTTTGTAATCATGTTTTTAGAAAGTTTTTAAGTTTTTTATTTTATGTACAAAGATTTTGCATGGCCTCTTTCATTGAGCATGTGTCTGGCCTGGATACTCCAGTGAAAGAAGATCACTTAGTCCAACTTGAAGCCAATATCCCTTGCGTACTGACAGAACACTGGTGGAACATGTTCAGTCCATATTTCTGGTTCAGGCTGTGTTGGTCTGAGCAGACGTGGCATGAGTGAGAGCCCTGGCCAAATTTCCTGAGGTGGTTCCAGTAGAACTGCTAGTGACCCACATTGCTTCCAGAAGTACAAGGAGGCAAAAAAAAAAAAAAAAAGATGTAATCCTATTTTTCATATTTTGCATTTAATATGTTCTGGGTGTTTTGGGTCACTAGTGGTACATGCATAACTGTCCCATTGGGCAACTTGTGTCACTGGTGGTAGAAGTGGTACAGTCAAGCATGGGATAGTCCTGAATGCACCACTGGTGATTCAAGCTGCCCAGCAGTGAAACCTACGAATTATGACCCCATCATGAACACATTAAAGGAGTTATTATGAGAAGTGTCTCTTTAGCCTCACTACACTGTCAGTAAAGTGTGATAGTACAAAAATAGGTAAAAACCTGTACTCTCAAAGTTTGCCCTTAGATACATGTGTGAGGAGCAGAGGTCTTGATTTGCTTTCTAGAGGAGATGAAGGGGTTTTATTATGGTATCTATAACTGGGAATTCATTTTAAAGTTGTGGCCACTTTTTTAAAATGTTGGACAAACTTAGAAGCCACTTGAGGAAGTGTTTCCCTTCCATGTGCCTTATCCAATAGCATTTATTATTAAGAAGTAAATATTCATTTTTTATTACTTGCACATTAATGACACAGGGAACTCCAGCAGAGCTTTGATGGGCTCAATAAAATAAGTGCTTGAAGCCCGTGTGGAGAAGCTGGCATTGTGGTCTGTGTGGGTAGCCACTCTGAGCACATCATGAGGCTGCCTGAGGTACTGGAGCTGGGTGGCGTGTGCCATGCCCACCCTCAGGGACTCTCAGAGAGCTGGAGACAGAGGTAGAAAGAGCTGCTTCTCTCTCTCCTGCTGCTGCTGCCTCCCTTTATAAGAGAAAAAATTCACAGTCCCAAGGGGCTTGTAGATGCGGTATATTTTCTTGCCTGTGACCACTTACATTTCCTTTGGTTCTTGAACTAGAACCTGGGGGAGATTGTGACCACAGCAGAGTTACCTATGGAGGGGCCATGAAGGCCCTCTTGCTGTGGGTTCTCTGGAGTCCTCCGGCTTGCCAGCCTCTGTAATGCAGAGCCGCAGCTTTCCTGCTGAGTGTGGGCAGGTGAATGGGCAGCATGTGTGGCACAGTGTGGCAGTGTGCCACTGCTGGGTCAAGTCACGCATCACTGTGAGCCAGCCTGTACTATGGCATCAGACCTCTGTGAAGCCCACAGATCTGGGGAATTCCTTTGCCCCCCTCCCAAGTATTCTTTGTCCTTAATCCAGTTGTTACAGTGAATGAACCTGATTTGTTCCAGATGTCCTGAGGTTTAGTGACGCCGGAAACTGCTTCTCAAAGTAAAGGCTGATGAGGACTTGAATTCCTCTGTTAGTTGGAAACTAGCATTTCTTTTCACAGTCACACAGATGCGGCAGAGGCGAGAGCCAGGGGTACCTAGAGAGAAAGGGGGAGGGGGCATTCTGGCTTGCTATGTTTGCCTCTTTAGAAAGAAGATGGTTTTTGAAGCAAATACTGATTCTGTCATAATGGGAGTTATTAAGTGAGCTACAGCTCAAGTCAGCAGGGACATAGGTATATTATTTTTTAAATAACATATTTACTTTAATTCTCTGCACATTGCTAGAACAACCACTATTCTGACTCAGATCGCCTTAATAAATACTTTTCTCTCACTTTATTAACATAAAACTGCCCAGATGGAGGTATAAGGGAAAATTGACTTCATAAAAAATGAATTTTCAAACCAGATTGAGTACCAAGAAGCAGTTCCCTGACACAATGTCAATCTCAGAGTGTCTTTTACAGAAGTACTTACTTCCGATCTCTGGCTAGAGCTAATACCCATGTGGAGCTGTTTTATGTGGTTGGAGGAGATTAATGGAACACAGCATGATGTGGAGACACTATGTTGCATAATAAGCCACTGCTGGAGAAAGCTAGACTGTACATGCACAATGCACATTCTGTTTAATGATATTACTACTGGTTTATGTGGAATTTGAGGATGTAAACAATAAGAATATTAAAGCTATGTGGTAGCTCCCCTTGTCTTCAGAAGATACATCCCAAGACTAATCAGATTCCTGAAACCGGGGATAGTGCAAAATGTAACTATAATTTTTCCTACTCATAGATATGATACAGTTTAATTTGTAAATTAGTCATGTTAAGAGCTCAACAAGTGATTGGGATAGGGTTTAGCAGTACAGTGCCTGCCTGGCAAGTGCAAGGTCCTGAGTTTGATTCCCAGTGCACACACGCGTGCACACACACACACACATACACACACACACACACACAAAAGAAGCTGGACAAGAATAAAAGTGAAATAGCATAAAGTAGCAATACACTATAATTATTAGCATCAGCACTGTTACACTTTGGGGCCATCATTAGATAATACAAGTGTTACTTGACACAGCACTGTGACATTCCTAACTTAGGTGGTATCTAAGTGACTAATGGGAGGGCAATAAATACAGTGTGAATATCCAGGACAAAGAGATTCACATGCCAGGATAGATGGAGCAGGATGCCATGAGATTTCATCCTATTACCCAAAGTGGTTCTTAATTTAAAACTTATGAATTGTTTGGTTCTGAAATTTTCCATTTGGTATTTCTATTTAATATCTGTTGACTGTTGGTAATTGAAACCATAGAAAGCAAAATCATGAGTAAAAGAAGACTACTGTATTTAAATTGTGGATTTAAAACACAAGCAGGAAATAATTAATGCAGGCCATTGCTATTCAGATATTTTCAAGAATATTTGAAAACACACAAAGGTCCAGATAGATGCTCATGGGAATCTGGGACCCAGTGAGGCACCCTGGAGGTCCTACTGATTTTGGTTGGACCAGAGTTCTGAGTGTGTAGCCAGGGGATGCTAAGACAGGGCAGCTGGACCAGAAGCTCAGAGGTCAACAGGATAGGGCTGATGGACATAGTAGAGAAGCCTACGGATCCTGCTTGCCACTGAGCTGGGCAAGGGGATGGATGTCATGTGATATGAAATGAAAGAAACCTATGCTGGTCAGGATGAGGACTATCAGAAGGGTTAGAGGAGGTAGTTCAGGGCTGAGGCTGGCACCTCAGGAGGTTGCTGTGGTTATATGGCATGAGCTATGGGATAACCACCTGACAAGAGGAATATATTAAAGCATAAAGTAAAATTAGATTCGATTGTTTAACTTTTGTTAGAATTTTATTGATTGGTACAATATTTCTTTTACTTTTAAATATGTATTTCATTCTCTCATTCTGTTTTCCTTCCTTCTTCCTTTCTTCCCTCCCTGCCTCCCTTCCTTCTTTTCCTTTCTGTTTCTCCTTGTCCTTTACTTTTGTTTTTTCCTCCCCACCTCAAATCCAACTTGAGCATTCTAAGCATTTACTCTACCTCTGAGCTTTATCTCCAGTTCATCTTTAGAACACTTAATCTTTTTTCTTTCAAAAAAAGGAGGTGATTTTTGTTTTGGTGTTCTTGGATAGTAAAATCTTTAATGATTTTTTTATAGTTGTAAGAATTGACTTTAAAATAATTTGTTATTTTAATGAAATGTATAGGAATCCAACATAATTGGCAGTCACTAACTAGAAAGGAACAGCAAGACAAAAATAATTTTCCATCCATATGGGAACGAGAAATCTTGAAGCTCATTCTGGATTATTCTAGGATCACTAATCCTCCAGCAGTCCTTTGGTATGCTTTCAGCTTTGCCTGTCTGGAATCCTAGCACTCAAGAATGACAGTATTCTCCAGTTGAGAATAATGAACTGAGAGTCTGAAAATATGACAAGCCACTCCGCTCCCCATCTTTTTCGTTGGCTCATGGAGGCTGACTGCAGGAAATGATGTTTCCAGGCTCCCTTGCCAACAAGCATCCTGCTAGGTCCAGACAGTGGTGAGCACAAAGAGGGAAAGAGATGTCGGGGTGTTTCTTCCTAACCCCTCCTGCGTCAAGCAGCATCCTTTCAGTGGCTTCTCTCCCCTGTGGCCTCAGCTTCTACTTGGAAGTTCGAGCTCCAGTCTCCCTCTCTGTGTGTCCCCCAACCCCAAGGTGGCAGTTACTTAAGAGTATCTAGTTTTCCTCATCTTCCTTACTTTATCTGGCTCTTCATACTTAAGTCCCTCCTAGTGAACTAGCTCAACCCTGGGCCCTAATGCACAGTAAGCCTTAGTCCTGTTACTGAATGACACTAAACAAGTTAGTACCACTTAGCAAATTAATAAGCTGCTTTATTTGTCCTTAATATTTTCTTCTCTGTAAAATAAAGAGGATGTTGATCTATTATTTATTCTCTAGTACCTTTTGGCTTTGAATCGCATGCATCTGTAGACTTTGACCTCATGACACAAATTTATAAAAATTGTTATATTTTTTAATTTCCATTATGGAGACAATTTCTATTGTTTCCTTCCTAGAACATGGCCTTATCCTTCATAGTACTCTGTGTATAGCTTTGGAAGATGGCATTTACCCTGGCATATTACTACTAATGACTGGAGCTGGCAGCTTTATGATATGAATACAGAAATGTTGTGGCTTTCAGAGTAGAATTTTATATTTAATACTTATATTTTATTATATTTAAGTATATTTTATATTTTAATGAATCACCAAATATCTATGAAGAGGAATTGCCACTGTTACAGAGGAAAGGTTCCAATCTAGGTCTTTGAAGGGAAAATCTCCTCTAAGGGATTCAGGACCTTTTGTATAATTGTCAGAGTTCTCATCCTCTCAAATAATTGTGAGTAAACACCATAACAACATTCTGGGGCCAAATGGTACAGATGCACTTGTACTGTGGAGGTATCTACTGCTACCTTCCTAGGTCAGGCAGCTGAGAGTGATCTTTCTTTTACCAAGTGCATGTCCCTGGGCTCAGACATTTGCATTTGCTACCATTTCTGTCTTCTCAGATCGATCCCAGTCAGTCTCCCTAAAGTGAATTGCCCTTAGGACACATGAAAATATGGACCTGTCAGGATCAGAAAGGGCAGTAATAGCACATTAGTTTTGGGCAGTGGCAGTATTTGCAGCAGTCACCTATCTGTGCAGCAGGGGCGTAATTACCTTTAAGAACAGTTGCTGCAGCTCTTCCTTGTTTGGAGTACCCATACTCACATTGGGCAGATGGTGAGGAGTAAGTGGACTGGAGCATCAGCAGAAATGAAAACTGTGTTACCTGGGATGTGTCCTTGTGATCAAAAGGATGGAATTGGGTTTGTCTAGGGGGAGCCTGGGGCCCTCATTTTCAGAGATAACAGAATTGACTGATGAAGTCTCCTGCCAGAAACAGGCCTTCCTTACTGGGCCATTCTCTTGTTCAGAAACAGGACCCTGTAAAAAGATGGGCCTGCTGGTAGGTGGAATTTGTAGCCTATGCGGCCTACAGAGATATGGCCCCAGAGACAAAAGGGCAACCACCTGCTACAGTTTGTGATGTCTTCACTTTGGTGCCTGATTATTAACAAACTACTTGTTAGGTACCTTGCATTAGTGATCAAGGTAAGAATTTCACTGGATTACAGGATCAACCTAAAGCTCTGCCATTCAAGATTTAAAGGAATCTTCATATAACCTAGTATTTTACTCACCTCCCACTAATCTTACTGCTATGAATATACTTTTTCTGTTCCCACTACTATCTTCTGTTCATGTTTTTCTTCTCCCCTCTGGAAGGTAGTTGCTGTTTTTCTGCCTATCCATATAATGTTTCTTGTACTTTGAGATGTGGCCAATTCCTACTTCCTGAAGGAACTTCTTGTGATATGTTTGGTCTACACTGATTTCTCCCTCCCCGCCCCCAAGTTTGTCTGCACCTATTCCTTTGGTGTGTCTTATGAACTTATAGTACATCTCAGAGGGTCACTGACCACCATGCATTTGAGAGATGCCAGGCAGTCCCCACTCCTTCCTGGTGGCTTTAACACCCATCTCAAATTATTCATGTTACTATCCACTGATTTGGTATTTTGTGTCCATTTCCCTTATAGGCATCAAATGAGCAACTGTAGTTTTATGATTTACTCATGTTTATAATTTTAAGTTCTAAAAATTAAAAAACGTTGATACTTGTCAGTAGAGAGCCAAAATCGGAGATTGCCTATGAGAACTTTCAAAGCATTGGGACTCATCTTGAATGTTTCTATAGATTTCAAGGAAAGCTATGAGAAGAAAGTTAAGTATCCCAGCTAGTTTTTGTAGGTGACACTTCCCCAATATTCTAAGTATTCTAAGTGATACAGAGGCAAGCTGTTTAATTTCTACTTTTATAGCTAAGTGAGTTTTATTTACATTGTATACTATTTGTTGGTATTTTATGTGCTTTTAGTGTAATTGGAATCCAGCAAGGAACATTGGAACAAGATTTAGAACTGCAACATAGTGTAGTGTAGTGACTATACTACAATCTGCTGAGTGGCCTCAGGCAATGCATTAAACTGTCGTTATCTGCAAAGTGATGGCCCAGATGACCCCTATTCCAGCTGTCAGGCTCCATTTCTGTTTTTATGTCTGTCCTTTTTTAAAATGGAAGGCACTGTTTGGATATTAAAGTTCTTTCTCTGTATAAATTGTATCATTGCTATAAAGTTCTTTCTCTGTATAAATTGTATCACTGCTTTTATGACACCCTGTTAGGATATCAGCAATTTTGTTGGGTACCCAACTCTAATTGGGAAATACTGTCCTCATGCTCTGATGCTGTCCTGGAGAGAATCAGTCTGCTTCCCAGTGTCAAAGCGTTGGGACTCATCTTGAATGTTTCTGTAGATTTCAAAAAAAACTATGAGAGGAAAATTAAGCATCCCAGCTAGCTTTTGTAGGTGACGCCTCCCCAATATTCTAAGTATTCTAAGTGATGCAGAAATCATGTTCCTGTTGCATATGATTTCTATACATGGTAACACTATGGCACATGTATATGTCTGTGACATTTTATCCACTCATTTGTACATCAACATTGAAGTTGCTTCTACATGTGGCTACAGTGAATTGTGGTGCTATGAAAATGAATGTAGAAGTATCTATTTGAGTTGCTGCTTTCAACTGTTTGGAGCTGTTTACCCAATGTGAAATTATGGAATTATATGGTAATTCTATGTAATTTTTAAAGAAACTTTCATGTCGTTTGCCAAGTAGTTCTGTTTTACATTTCCACCAACAATGTATAACAGTTCAATTTTTCTCTAACTCTTCAACTCTTATTTTCTGTTGTGTTTTTTAGTGTATGTGAAGTAGGAAAGGTATTTTTTATAAAATACTAGATAAACAAATAAATGATTAAGGAAGCAGGTAAGAAGAAAAGAAGGGAGAGAGAGTGAGAAAGAAATAAAGAAATAAAAACAGATGGGGTTCTATAATCGCTGTAGACAGTTATACTGGTTGTCATTAACAAATATAGGTTAGGTTGGCAAACACAATATCAG
>PVKN010018670.1:0-16736 GCA_004027915.1 Capromys pilorides
GTCTCTTAGGAGACACCCTCAATAACTTAGTCACTGGTTAAAAAATAAAGTTTTTTAAAATGTTACAATAAGGTTTTCTTTTTAAAGGTGGTTTTCGTATAAAACTAGATTAAAAAACAAAAGTCTTCATATGAGTATGGCAATTCACTGTTGATAATCTCATGATATATTAAATGTATTTAAGATTCCAGGTATACAGGTCTTTCAAAATGTAAAACAAAGATTGCTTATTGGGATAAGACCTTTTCTCAAACTCAAACTTCTACCTTTTACAAAAAACTTGATATATGTCTAATTTAAGGGTGACTAATTAAAAAAATATTTTTGTGTGTTTAAAATAGAAATGACTAGCCAGGTGTGGTGGCGCCCGCCTATAGTCCCAGCACTTGGGAGGCTGTGGCAGGAGGATCGGTGTGAGTTCGAGACCAGCCTGGGCTACAAAAGTCAGCTCAAGGCCAGCCTGAACTGCACAGTGAGACCCTGTCTCAAAAAAAAAAAAAAAGACAGAAAAAATAAAATAAAATAGAAATGACTGATTAAAAGTGTTATGCCAAAACAAAACAAAAAATATTTAAAGTATATCACAAAATGTCATCAGGATTGTCTTACTACAAATGTTAAAAATGGTGTTGACTTCTAAATTTCTGTATAAAAGTATGTAGCTTTTATCTGTTAATATTATATAGGGACTTAAACATTAATATAGCCATGAACAATTATAAAATAAGCTAATACAAACTTAAAGGATGAGGGGCCGGCAAGATGGTTCAGTGGTCTAAAGCACCTGCTTAGGAGGGCTCAGGCAACTGCGGGGACTGCAGTTCGATCCCCGGCACCACATGCTGCGCCAGCGCCACCACCAGGGCAGGCTGAGCCAGCCACAAAATGAATAAATAAAGAAACAAACAAACAAACAAACAAACTTAAAGGATGGGCTGGTGAGATGGCTTAGTGGTCTAAAGCATGTGCGTCGGGAAGTTTTGGCCACCACAGGGATCGCGGCTTGATCCCAGGCACCACATGCTGTGCTGACCCTCAGCCGCCAAGGAAGGCTGAGCCAGCCATAACACAAACAAATAAATGTGGTTTAAGAAAATAAAATAAACTTAAAAAAAAAAAAAAAAAAAGAAAAGAAACTTAAAGGAAATGCTCATTAAACAAAAAGGGGAGAAAGTATGGGAATACAGGGTTAATTGTTCAGAAAGTTCTATTTATATTAATTTTTTTTCTTAAGAAAATAACTGCCATACAGACCTTCTGCTGTATACTTTTATTGGACAAAAGAAATAAAAAAGAAGTGATTTGGGTGCAAATCTAAAGACAAAGCCTAAAAAATGAGCAAATGCAAATATTCTGAGAAAAAGATAATACCAACTTGTTTCTTGCTATGGAGGCTTTATTGTCACTTCCGGCAAGTATTAAAAGTAATTTTAGTTATTGGGCTTACATTCCAAATGCACCACTCAATAGAGGAGTTCACTGGTGGGATGCTACTATACCCATATGTGTAAATAAATGTTCCTGGTTACCCAGCCCTTATGATGCCCAGGGACCAGCAGTGCCAGCAGAAGAAGGAACCAAAATTCCATTTTATGAGATTGAAGTAGAAGGCTGGCATATTTGTATTGGGAATGGAGCTCATTGCTTAAAAGCAAGCACAAGAGTTTGGTTATCTATAGTAAATAATAACACTGGGGGTAAGGGAGGAAAAAAGAAACTTTTTCTTCTCCAAGGAAAAAAATTTAAAGGTATAGATGCTGATAGAATGTTTCCACCACTGGATCTGCCACCCTGTCAGAACACCAATGTTGCTTATCTCAGTGATTGGGTGCATTGGGAAGTCTGTAGAGGAGAAGCAGCCTGGGTGTTGGTTAATACCTCCAGTGGAAGCGTCATAGATTGGAGCCCTTATGGCTGAGCCCAGATGGTGGAAGGGAAGGAATTAAGATGGAAACGAGGGGCTGGGGAGATAACTCTGCGGCACAGGTGCCTGCCTGGCAAGTGGAAGGTCATGAGTTTGAACCCCGGTCACAGAAAAAAAAAAAAAGGAAACAGAATGGCAGTGATGAGATTTATACTAGCACTAAAAATGCCAATGATACAATAATGTGGCACGGACAAGGAATGTCCCCTAGTGTCCCGCATGTTTCTGGGGGACCAATTCAATATCATCTTTGGAAGTTAGTTACCTCATTAAATCATATGTCAGTCTGGAAAGGCTGCATGTGGAGGAATCAATCCTCTCATAATTTACATCTAAGATTTAAAAGAAACACAGGCATATGTTCACCTCCCTTACCTGTTGCTTGTAGAACCTAGTTATTGGAATCCTTCTAACTATGTCATTACATGTCACCACTGTTCTTTATATACTTGTCTAAATTCTTCTATTAGCCTTAATTTTTCTAGGGGTAGCATCTATATTCTCAGGGCAAGGACTGGAATCTGGCTTCCTGTACAACCACAATGCCCAAGGCAAGACTCCCCTTCCATGATGCTGTTCCAACATTTGCTGGAGGTGTTAAAAAACAGAACACGAAAAATGACTGAATTTGTGATAGCCATAATCCTAGGAATAATAGCTGTCACAGCCACAGCTGCTACAGCTGGAGTAGTGTTGAGCCAAGGTGCACAAACTGTTCATTTTGTGCAGTAGTGGCACAAGGACTCAGAACAATTATGGACTTCTCAAGGACACATAGACTCAGAGTTAAATACTAAGATATAGACATTTATTATATCATGGTATTATTACTGCTGAGATCCTGTCTCTTCAGCAACATACTGATAATACTTTTATAAAACAACTGTCAGAATTGTCTGGCACTGATCTGTTATAAAGCATCTCTAATGGCATTGAAAGCCTTAATCTTTTTCATGTTACTACATGGTTTAATGGAAGTGTAGTAGTGATTTGTGTATGTTGTCTCTGTGCTTTTTGTATATCCTGCTTAGCCTGGCGATGAGGATGGGCCCAGCAACAAGCTATAGACCAAAAATCTGCAGTCCTCACCCTAATGCTTCAAAAACTTTCAGCATAAACAAAAGTGGGTAATTATAGTAATATAAATATGAGAGACGCCTAATTGATATCCTGAGAAGTAGGAAACAAGAAACAGAGCCCAGGGAGGGCTGCTGTCTGTTGTAGGTCCCGGAAAGCTGGGATTTACAACTGCAGACAGCAGCTTCTCTTGCTGGCGCCCTGCTTATTGACCTCTTGCCTGCAATGTTAATGGTTGTCTCCTCCTCTGCTTCTTGGTTATCTGTTAGCCTCTGTGTGACCCTAGTGTTAGGCAAATGATAGAAGACATAGTGATTTGTAATCTGTATAGTTTCACACATTCCAAAGCCTGATTCTAGCTCTCAATAAAGGTGAGCTGTTTCTGGAGCTCTGGGCTCACTTTGAGAGAGACAAATCTCAGTGAGTCCTCTGAAGCATATTCATTGGGTCTTCTTGTCATTTCTTTCAGCACCGACTCATAACGTACAACTAGGAGGCCGATCTGCATAGTGAGACTCTGTACATCCTGTACTAAAATACACTTTTTAAAAAGAATAGCTTTGTGGGGCCAGGGACATAGCTCTGTGGCACAAGTGCCTGCCTGGCAAGTGCAAGGTCATGAGTTCGAACCCTAGTCCCGCAAAAAAAAAAGAAAAAAAAATTGCTGTTAGAGTTGCGACATCAAAATATTATAGGAGAGGTTCTTTTACAACAATAGCTTATTTTCTTTTGGTTCTGCATGGCTGCTGTCTATTGTAGGTCCTGGAAAGCTGGAACATTTTTGTAATACTTAATGATTACGGTCATTGTGGGAAGTATTTAATTTTGTATTATTTCAACTTGTTATAAAAAATTAAACTAGGTAAGGCATGGTGACGAACACCTGTAATCCCAGTACTCTGGGAATCTGAAGCAGCAGATACCAGCAGGTGTGTTTTCTCTAATGGCAGTCTCCCTGGCTGGCAGAAAGTTGCCTTCTTCTTTTTTTTCCCAAGCTTTCTTTCTGTGTCTTCACATGGGCTTTCTTCTATGTGCAGATATTATTTCTTCCTGCCTGCCTGCCTGCTTTCCTTCCTTCCTTCCTTCCTTCCTTCCTTCCTTCCTTTCCTTCCTTCGAGACAGGGTCTTAGGACGTAGTCCAGGCTGGCTTTGAACTTATGGTGATCCTCCTACCTCAACCTCCTAATGTGTATAGATCTTTCCATATTTTTGTATTTTTAATTTAAAAAAGATTTTTATTGGAACTTTTTTTTTTTTTTTTTGGTCTTTTTTGAGACAGGGTCTCACTATGCAGTTCAGGCTAGCCTTGAGCTCACTTTTGTAGCCCAAGCTGGTCTCGAACTCAATCGATCCTCCTGTCTCAGCCTCCCAAGTGCTGGGATTACAGGTGTGTGCCACCAGGCCCGGCTTATTGGAACATTTTTGCAATACTTAATGATTACAGTCATTGTGGGAAGTATTTAATTTTGTATTATTTCAACTTGTTATAAAAATTAAGCTAGGTAAGCGATGGTGACAAACACCTGTACTCTGGGAATTTGAAGCAGGAGGACCAAAATAAGTACAAGGCCAGTAAGGAGTATATAGTGAGTTCAAGAACAGCCTGAACTACACAGATCCTGTCTCAAACAAAACAAGTAGCTTAGCGCAAAGGCCATGGGTTCAGTCTTCACATGGGGAGCTAAAACTAAATACAAAACTGGTTGGTTGCTTGATTGATTGCAGTACCACGGGTTGAATACAGAGTTCTTCTACTAAGCCACACACCCAGCCTGGTTTTTTGATTACAAGCATTGGCCATCAAGCCTGGCTAAACATAAGACAGTTACAAAAGGGACTTTAGGTTTAACCTTGCAAAAACAAGGAGGTTACTGCCTATATGATAACAACCCTCACTCACCTGTCCTATGTGTGAGGTACCCTGAAAGGAGTCTAAATACAGCATGGCAGATAGAGGCTAAAAACTCTCTCAGTACCCTAGGGGATACTCAGGTCCCTCTGAGCAGTGTCAATATCCCATGGTTTGGAAGGGAAGGAGGAGCAATCGCAAGTGTCAGGTGGCTCAGCAGTTTCAGGAGGAGCGGAGGATACCAGGGTCTTCCCTTTGGATGACCAGTCTGTAACTGCACAATTCTCCACGTGAGGTAAAGTGTGGTGGGCAGACTGGATTGTGTTTTTTTTTTTTTTTTTAACTTCTATAAGTAAGCAGTTCTCCACCCGGACATAACCTTAGAGCTCTGGTGAAGCAGCCAGTGTTCTGAGGGCTGGCCTGATAGCTCAGCGGCTGCATCTGAATCCCTGGCGGGCTGAGACTGGGCGTGGTGGCGCGGGCCTGTAATCCCAGCTCTTGAGAGGCTGAAAACAGGAGTATTAATAAGAGTCTGATCTACGCAGTGAGACCCTGAACACCCTGTAGATTTAAATACAGGAAGAAGACAGAAGAAGAAGAAGGAAGGAAGGAGGACAAGGAGGAGAAGAAGCCTGAGTTCCAATTGTGCCTCTGGAATGCACCTTGGGGAGGTTTACTTAGCATGGGCTTCGTTTTCTCTTCAGAAAAGTAGTAATGGTGATTGCCCTGCCTGACAAATTGCTAAATGGATTATGCAAGATAAAATACGTGATACGTGTGGTACAAAAGGTAAAAAGCCATAGACATATGAAAGACCTTTTCCAGAAAAATAAACTATAAATTCTTTATATATCATTTATATACCTTTAAAAATATAAACCGCTCGCACGCGCACACAGACACACACACACACACACACACACACTTTCTGCCAGTTCGAAATCACCTGGTATCAATCACTTAACAGATGAAAATGAAATCTGACTACATGCTCGACACAACCCTAGAGATGGGCGGCGGGGTGCGAGAGAAGAGTGGGCGGGGTACCTCTGAGAGTTCGCCCGCATCCTCTCCCCGGTGCCACCCTCAGGTCCCTTTTTAAAACTCCCCTCTCCTAAGCATCCGCTGTAAGCCCCATCTCTGCTTCTTTTCCGCTAAGACCCCAGGGTCGGGGCCACAGGTGGCCCGCGCGGATTGCCAGCGCCCACGTGCTCAGCGGAGGGGCTCCGCGGGTGGCCCGCGTGGACGCCCAGCGTGCAGTGTGCCGCGGCGCGTGCTTTGCTCCCCGCATCCGCGTGTGCAGGTGCCCCAGGGGCTCTGAGTTTTGCCTCAGGCGTCCCTGAGGATGCACCTCAGGTCCAGGTGCCACAAAATGGACAAGCCCCGCCTCACATGAGTCCCAGCGAATGTGCCTTCCCCGAGGTCCGTCCGGGGGAGCAAGAGTGCAAGTCCCCGAGGAGACAGTGTAAGTAAAGGCAACTCACCGACTCCACAGACTCGTCCGGGATTCCCAAACTCTACTCCCTCCCCCCTCTTCACGCCTTCAAACGGCAAACTTCCACCGCCCTTCTAAGTAACTGACGGCTCTTTGAATCAATCAGTGCTAAGATCCCGAAAGAAACTGGACCAATGATGTACGATCGGGCTGCAGCTTTTGCCTCCCGCAGAGCCTCTGTGGGTAATGTAGTCTTCCGTTACTAGCCCCGTCCACAAAGCGCAAGGCTTCCTGGGAGGTGTAGTTTCTTGGCGCGAGAAACCGCTCAAGTTCCTGCTGCTTCGGAAAGAGGCAGGTCGCAAAGCCGGAAGCTCAAGTTCCTGGTGCTTCGGAAAGAGGCGGGTCGCAAAGCCGGAAGGTCACCACCTTCAAGGTCCGTGTGCTCAGTGTTGTGTGGGTCAGATATCACCCTGAGGGGTGTGAAAGGTTAGGGCGTGCTGAATTTGATTTTAGTAGTCCCGGAAAACAGATATCTAAAATCGGAAAAGATGGTAGGAAGCCCACAAACATTCTGGAGGACAGAGGAAGGAAATAGATCTTATGATCAGAATGTATAAAGAAGGTTTTCACCCATAAAGTTTATTATATGTAAATTGATGTTATAAAAATATTAGCCGGGCGAGGTAGCACATGCTGGTAATCCCAGCACTGGGGAGGCTGCGGCAGGAAGATTGTTGAGAGTGCGAGGCCAGCCTGAACTGTATAGTTAAACCCTGACTCAAAGAAATACATACATAAATGTATAGATGCAAAAAATGTAGAGAGGGAGGAGAACGACTCCCCACGTTCTCTCTCATACACTAGCATCAGGGTTGCAGGATGGAACTTCCTCCTGTGTGTGTCTGTGTGTGTGTGTGTTTGTGACTTTTTTTTTTAAAAATAATTGAGTGGTTTTTCTCTTGTTTGTTTTGCCTTGTTTCAGTGCTGAGTATTGAACAAAGGATCTCAAACATGCCAGGCAAGGACTGCCGTTAAATTACACCTTGAGCCCGTTTTTTCTTTTTTTGTCTTTTAGACGTAGAGTCTCACTATGCAGTTGGTGCTGGCCTTGAGCTCACTTTTATAGCCCAGGCTGGTCTCAAACTTGAACTGATCCTTCTGCCTCAGCCTCCCAAGGGCTGGGATTATAGGTGTGCACCATCATGCCCAGTGTGTTTTTGTTTTGAGACAGGGTCCCATTCCTAAGTTGTCTCACGTAGAGTCAAACTTGCAGTCCTGCTGCCTCAGCCTCCCAGAGTGCTGGGGTACAGGCGTAAGCCACTATGCCCTGCAGTTCTTTCTTTTTAATGTTTTTATGTAGTATGTGTGTATGTATGTGTATGTGTGTATATGTGTAGGTGTGTGTATGTGTACATGTATGTGTGTATTAGTGTGTGTGTGTGTGTGTGTGTATGTGTGTATTTGCAACACTGAGGATGAGACCCAGGGCCTCTCACATGCTAGGCAAGTGTTTTATCACACAGCTACCCTCCCAGTCCCCTCCCCTGCCCTTTTTGAGACAGAGTCTTGCTATGTTGCTCATGCTGGCCTTAAACTCCTAGGCAGTCCTCTAGAAGCTTCAGAAGGACTTTCAAGTGCTTCTCCTGCCTCAGCCTCCCAAGGAGGTGGGACTACACTACAACTGCATGTCTAGCTACTAACTTTATACAGTATATTTTAATAATTGCTCTGTTTTATTATTATTGTTCAATCTTTTTATAGTATTATTATTTATTTCTTTTGCTTTTTTGACCAGGATCTTCCTATCTAGTCCAGACTGGCCTTGAACTTACTGTATAGCCCAAACTAGCCTTGAACTCACAGCAGTCCTCCTGCCTCAGTCTCCCAAGGGCATAAGCCACCATACCAGACTTACTGTGCCTGAACTGTGAAGTAAACTTTGTCATCAGTATGTGTGTACAGGCAAAACCTGAAGTGTACATAACGGACGGTTTTTATCAGTTTCAGGCACTCTCGCCAGGGGTCGTGGAGCGGACCGGGCCGATAGGGGGCGCTGCTGTCCTTTGTTCTGACGCTGGGTGGGCTCAAGTTTTCTTTTGAGACTAGGCCTCCCTAGTGGCTGCAGAGCACACAATCCCGGAGGGACTTTGGTCCCCTGTAGAGCGAGGCAGTCTCAAGAAACCACAGCTGCTAGGTGCTGGAAAAGCCACAGGAGTCCTGTAGTCTGCCCAGAGCACCGAGGGGTCCTGTAACCCCTCCGGTGCCGCCTCTAGGGTCCCTCAAGTTCAGATGGCAAATTGGTGGGCGAGCCGGGATGAGGGCGCTGGCAGGTGCCCTCCCGGGCTTAGGTACTGGCTCTAGATTTTGCATACTTACAATCTGGTCATTTCATCTTAAGTTAAATATATTTGGTAAATCATGTCATGTGAAAAGAAAAACCGGAAAGTAACGGTTCCCGTCAGCTTGGGGAAGTGAATCCTCCTGTGACCTCATCTGCTCTTACCCTCAACAGATCTATTCAGAGCTGCTTCGGACTTCCCCCCTCCTCCTCCGAGCAGCAAGCACTTCCTTGGCCGGGCATCTAGCCGCTGCTAAGGTGAATGCGTAGCTTACCGTCCAGTGAGCTGATCAGCCACGCTGCCTGCTAGGAGCCAGCATGTTTGGTATATCTATGGCAGACTGTTCTTTTTTTAAAAAAAAAAATATTTTTTCTCAAGATTGTTTTCTGTACTGCAGTTTTTTCATCTATAAAGATAAGGAAGCCAGGCACACCTATCATCCCAGCACTCAGGAGGCTGAGGCAGGAGGATTGCTATAAGTTGGAGGCTAGCCTGGACTATGTAGTGAATTCAAGGCCAGCCTGTACTAAACAGTGAGACCCTGTCTCAAAAAGACAAAAAGAAAAAGGGCGGGGGATCTGGGGATATAGCTCAATGTGAAGGCCCTAGACTCAACCCTCAGTGCTGCAGAAAATAAATCTAGATGACTTCTCCCTCAGTGCATTCACCTGGATCAAGAGGTCCAGGACGAGGCCTGGGAATGAGTATTTGGTGGCTCACCTGTAGACAGATCCTGACTTGGAGCTGCCATCCCAGCTGCAAGTTCAAGGCTGCCCTTGTTTCTGTTATCTTTTTTTTCTTTTCTTTCTCCTCCTCCTTTTCCCCCTCCCCCCTCATTCTTATTCATTCTCCCTCTCTGTCTGTCTCTGTCTCTCTCTCTCTCTCTCTCTCTCTGTGGTACGGGCTTTCACACTGAGGAGCATCCCTAGGCCTTTTTATTTTTTATTTTGCTTTTTTTTTGAGGCAGCGCTGGGCTCCCACCCCTGGCTCAGGAGAGCCTCCCAGCTTTGCATCCAGTGAAGCTGGGTGTAGATACCAGCCACTGCCAGCCTGATCACCCTCCTTTCTTTCTGTTTATGACTCAGGGTGATTAATATTGGGAACTTCTGTTTTCTGTCTTTAAAAAAGTCATCAAACATTTATGGAGTGTCTGAGCTGGCTAGAAACCATTTTAAATGCCAGGAACAGAATCCAAATCCAAATCCCTGCCCTCAGGAACCAGCTGTCTTTCTTTCATTTAGCCTTCTGCCCCAATAGCTCTTCCATGCCTTCCTGTTCTGAATATTATTTCACTGTGTGTGGCTCTGGTAGCTCAGTGGCACAGTATATAACCAGGGCCGTGAGTTTGAACCCCAGCCACCACCACCACCCCCAATTCCTTTGTGTAGACCAATGTACAGTGTTTATGCATTTACTTGTTTTGAGACAAGGTCTCACTATCCAGTTCAGGCTGGCCTTGAACTGACTTGGTGGCCTCCATTGCCCTTGAACTTGCAGAAGCGCCCTGCCTCCAGCTCATGTGCACACCTAGCTGTTCATCTACTCCTCAGAGGACGCCTTGATTGTTTCCAAAATTCAGATTTTATAAGGTTCGGGAACTTTCCTGTGCCAATTTTTGCATAAGTTTAATGGTCCATCAATTTTTCTTTGTCTTGTTTTGTTCTAAATGTTCAAGCTAAACTGAGTGTGGTGGTGCACACCTGTAATGCCAGCACTCAGGAGGCTGAGAAAGGAGTATTGCTAGGAGTCGAAGGCCAGCCTGGACCACCTAGTTTTAAGCTAGCCTGAACTCTGAGCTACAAAGCAAGACTATGTCTCAAAAAAAAAAAAAAGAACAAACCCTTTTGGGGGCTATCACTGAGCAAAGCGTGAACAACCAGTTACTGCTGAAGATTGTAGAGGAAGTTCTGACAGGCCGCAGAGGCCAAAGATAGGGACACCTCTGACAAGTTCCTTTTTTGGTGCTTTCGGATTTACTCATCAAATTACTTGAACATCAGTAAAATAACCAAGAAGAAGAAGAAGAAGAAAAAAAAAAATGAGCTGGGTGTGGTGGCACACACCTGTAATCCCAGCACTGTGGGAGGCTGAGGCAGGAAGATTATTGTAAGTTCAAGACCAGCCTGGGCTAAAAAATGAGCTCAAAGCCAGCCTGAACTGCATAGTTAGACCCTGTCTCAAAAAGACCAAAAAACGTTAGTGATTTGTAAGACCCTGACTCAATATTAAACATAATAAAGAGGAGGACCAGGGACATAGCTCAGGGTGTAGGCCCTGGGTTTGTCTCAGTATGTAATTCAGGCTGGCCTTGAACTTGCAGCCATCCTTTTTGGAGTGCTAGGATTACAGGAGTGTGCCACCGTGGCAGATGCTGGCCCTGACCACACACACACACACACACACGCACACGCACACGCACACGCACACACACACAGCACTGTCCATTAACTTTCAAAGGCCATTTTCCAGTGTGCGTTAGCTTCCTATTGCTGCCATCCTCTCAGAGCCCAGTGTCAGGAGGTGATGAGCTTCCAAGGGTGCCAGGGGGCTTTAACACCCCAGCTTTATTTAGCCTTGGGTTCTCTGACCAGTCCTCCTGCCTCAGCCTCGCAGCTGATCATTGACCTTTGAGTGACAGCACTGCACTGTCCCTGGTTCCTCAGGCCTCTGAGAAGGTATTTTCTGCTCTGTCTTCACCCTGCCCCCACAGACACAGAGGAAGAGGCTGGGTGCGGCCTCTGAAGTAGCCACGACTCCTCTCCCCACTTCTGTTGTGTGACTGGGGGTGACTGCTACTGCAAGCTCTGAATCTGAAAGGCAGGGTTTATTTTATTTTATTTATTTATTTTTGCAAGACCGGGGTTTGAACTCATGACCTTGCACTTGCTAGGCAGGCACTTGTGCCACAGAGCTTTCTCCACAGCCCCCTGAGTTTATTTTTATTTTTATTTTTTGTCTTTTTGAGATAGGATCTCACTATGTAGTTCAGGCTGGCCTTGAGCTCACTTTTGTAGCCCAGGCTGGTCTTGAACTCACATTGATCCTCCTGCCTCAGCCTCCCAAGTGCTGGGATTACAGGCATGCACTACCACACCTGGCTTGAAAGGCAGGGTTTAATGAGCAGAAAAGTTGGTAATGAATTTATTTTTCAGAAAACATATTGCAAGATAGCTCAACAGATTAAACAGCCTGCTTAGGCAAGTTTAGGCAAGCTCAGGGACCATGGTTGGATCCCCGGTACCACATGCCATGCTGGCCCTGCCCCCTAGGGCAGGCTGAGCTGGCCACAGAGTCCTGGCATAGTGGCGCACGCACTCCTGTAATCCCAGCGCTGGGGAGGCTGAGAACAGGAGGATCACTATGAGTCTAAGCTGTGTAGTGAGACCCTGTAATAACCAAATACATTAAGAAAAAAAAATGACAATGTATTTCAAGAGCTGATTTTCAATATTAATGGGCAATGTTAATTCTTTTAGATCATTTTTATTATTTTTTTTCTTACAGAAGAAATGTGCTCTGTAAATTCTTACACATACAGACAGAAATAATAGGAAGAGAATAAGTTATCTTTTGACAAATTATCCATTAAAGTGTTCATTTATTTTCTTCTACTGTGCTTTTTTGCGAGGGATTAAGGGGTGGATCAAACCTAGGACCTCACATGTGCTGGGCCGGCCCTCTGACACTGTGCTACATCCCCAGCTTTCTCATTTTGTTTAGTTTTTTGGTCTCACTGTGTAGTTCAAGCTGGTCTTGAGTTCACTGTGTAGTCCGGGTTGGCTCAAACTTGTAGTGCTTCTCCTGCCTCAATCGCCTGAGTGCTGGGATTACAGGTGTGCGCCACTGTGACAAGCTATCCCCAGCTTTTTTTTTTTTTTTTTTTTTTTTTGAGACAAGGTGTCTTACAGTGCTCAGGCCAACTTTGGACTTTTGATCTTCCTACCTCAGTCCTCCAAGGACTGTAACTGGCACTGTAGATATGTGCTACTGTACCCTGCTTCTAGTGTACTTCTTTTACATTTAAAATGATGTGTATTGGGCCAGCAAGATGGCTCGGTGATCTAAAGTGCTTGCTTAGGCAAGCTTAGGCAACCACAGGGACCAAGGCTCGATCCCCAGCACCACATGCTGCACCAGCCCCACCCCCAGGGCAGGTTGAGCCCACCATAACATAAATAAATAAATAAAATTTTAAAAAAATAAAATGATGTGTGTTTTGGGGCCCATGAGATAGTTCGGTGGTCTAAAGTACCCGCTTAGGCAAGCTTAGGCAGACTTGGGACCATAGTTTGATTCCTAGCACCACATGCCGCAGCAGCCCGGCCCTCAGGGTGGGCTGAGCCAGCAAAAAAAAAAAGAAAAAAAAATGGTATGCATTTTCAGTGCAATATCAGCACAATTATGTTGTTTCTTTCAAAAAGGACCTCAGCAGGTTGCCCAGGATGGTGGTAAGTGATTCTCCTCCTTCAGTCTCCCAAGCATCTGAGATTATTGGTACTCACTACCACACCCTAAATTTTATCTAACCTTCTGCCCTGATGGTAGTTCTGTTTGTTCAAGATTTTCATAAACTGATTGGGCCTAATAGTATAGGTCTGTAACAAATCTGAATCCAACCTGGGCAGCTGAGTAAGACTCTACCTCAAAATAAAACACTAGGTGGGCATGGTGGTGCATGCCTGTAATCTTAGCACCCTGGAAGCTAAAGCAGGAGGATCCTTGGGAGTTCCAGGTCACCCTAGGCTACAAAGTGAGCTCAAGGCCAGCCTGAACTGCAGAGTGAGACAGGGTCTCAAAAGACACACATACATATGAACACACATACACACATACATACACACACAAAAACACTAAAAATGGGCTAGAGATATAGTTCAGAGTAAAGACGCTGAGTTCAAACCCCAGTAAAACACACGTGTGCACACACACACACACACACACACAGCAAAACAAAACAAAACAAAAACTAGTTTGTTAAAAAAATAGTTTTCTTTTTCATAATCATTTTAGGGTCAGGGGTACAGCTGAAGGGTAGAGTGCTTCCCTGGTGGGCACAGACCCTGAATTTGATCCCCAGCTGAGCTCTGCAAATACAAAAGACAGACACTCTCATTTTTATTAACGTATAGCTCACCTAACAATGAATTCACCCTTTTAAGGCACCACTGTCCAATTCCAGGGACCTCCAACGCCCTGTGTGCATGAAGCAAACACCATGACAACGCTGAATGACTTTCTCTATGGCCTTGCAGGTGCAGGCACTTGACTTTTAGTTACTCCTCTGCTTAGCCCCACGTTCCAGCAGGCTGTGCGCGTGGGCTGCACCGCTGCTCTTTCTACGTTGACCTCAGAGCCTCCTAATCCCAGCCCAGCCTCCAAGGGTGTTGTGTGATGAGCGCCTCAAAATCTGTCTGCAAAGTCCTGAGTAGGACCTCAGTTTTAATTCCAGCAGCTTTGCGAAAGCTCTTCCTGGCGGCCACATTCGTGGGAAGCTGCAGGAATTGAGTCAGTTACTGCACTGACACGGTTGGAGCGCTGCTTCTGTGGGAGAGGGGAGGCCAGAATCAGGCCCATGCTCCAGGACATCAGGGTTCTGTGGTGCTGGGGTGGAATCCTAAGGCTTTTTCCATGTAGAGCAGTCAGGCTGCCGCTGAGCTACACCCCAGTTCCAGGACTTTTGAGGAATTGGGGTAGGGGTGGGGGACACATTCCAGACTGTTTATTTATTTTGGATTTTTCTGAGACAAGGTCTTACTTTGTAGTTCAGGCTGGCCTTGAACTCACTATGTAGCCCAGGCTGGCTTCAACCTCCCGGTGATCCTCCTGCCTTGGCCTCCCAAGTGCTGGGATTACAGGTTGCACCACCATACCCCACCAGACTCTAACAACATTCGGTTCTGCTAGAACCTTTTTTTTTTTTTTTTTTTTAATTTTTTATTTTATTTATTTATTTGTTTGCTTGTTGTGTTTGTTTGTTTGTTTGTTTATTTATTTTGTGGCTGGCTCAGCCTGCCCTGGTGGTGGGGCTGGCGCAGCATGTGGTGCCGGGGATCGAACCGCAGTTCCTGCAGTTGCCTGAGCTTTCCTAAGCAGGCGCTTTAGACCACTGAACCATCTCGCCGGCCCATCTGCTAGAACCTTTTGATGTCCTTGTGGAAAAGGTGTATTTAAGACCCCTGTGTCTCAGCACACAAAATTAATTCAGCTTGATTAAGAGCCTAAAAATGGGGCCTAGAACTATAGAACAGTGATAGAGTGCTTGCTCAGTATGTGAGGCCCTGGGTTTGATCCCCAACACCTAAAAACTAGACATAGCTGAAATTTCAATTACACTTTAAGGATCTATAGGAAAATATTTTTAACACATGAGCCTTGACAAAAATTTCTTAGGATATAGAAAACAATAACGTAAAAGGCATACTTAATTTTTTTTTTTTTTTTTTTTTTTGGCAGGACCCAGGTTCGAACTCACAACCCTGCACTTGCCAGGCAGGCACTTGTGCCACGGAGCTATCTCCCCGGCCCCTGGAACATTTTTATTTTGATAAAATTAAGTATGTCAGTGGAGCCAGGGGGATATCTCTGTGGCACAAGTGCCTGCCTGGCAAGTGCAAGGTCGTGAGTTTGAACCCCGGTCACACACACACACACACACACACACACACACTAATAATAATAATAATAATAATAATAATAATAATAATAAAATAAAATGTTCCGCTCATCAAAACCAGAGCAGATCCAGGCATGGTGACACATGGTGGCACACACCTGTAATCCCAGTGCTCAGGAGGCTGAGGTAGGAGGATTGCTATGAGTTCCAGACCAGCGTGAACTACACAAAAAAAACAAAAAACAAAGAAAAAAGGCCCTCACTTCAATCCCCAGTATATACACACCCGGTATTCAATATCATTGGTCATCAAGAAAGCACAAGTTGGGCCAGGGCTATAGCTCAGCAGCTTAAGTGCCTGCCTGGCAAGTTCAAGGTCTGAGTTCAATCCTTGGTACTGGAAAAAACAAAAACAAAAACAAAAAACCACAATGAGATAGTTTAAAAGACCTGGACCAGGGATATAGCTCAGTGACACAAGTGCCTGCCTAGTAAGCACAAGGTCCTGAGCTCAATCCCTGGTACGATAACAAAAAGACTCATCAGAGTGGCTAAAATTCAAGACTGATAACACCAAATGCTAGCAAGACAATGGAACATCTAGAACTCACATGCATTGTCAATGAAAGTATAAAATGGTGCATTTTGGGAAAAAGCTGAGCACTATCTTATGAAGTTGAAAATATATATGTTGTAAAAGTTTAAAAATTTAATAGTATATATTGACAAGTGAAGTTGACAGGATGATTCCCCTTTTGCTTTAACAGAACTGTGATTGAGATTTTAGAAGAGGAAGCCATATATTTTATTTATTTATTTATTTTACTTTTATTTTTTAAAAATTATTTAATTATTTATTTATATTATGGCTGCTCAGCCTGCCCTGGGAGTGGGGCTGGTGCAGCATGTAGGGCTGGGGATCAAACCGTGGTCCCTGGGGTTGCCTAAACTTATCTAAGCAGGCGCTTTAGACTGCTGAGCCATCTTGCCGGCCCCTTTACTTTTTTTTTTTTTTTTTTTTTTTACTTTTAATTTATCTGAAGGATAATGACAGTTAACGGCATGGGAGAAATTAGTCCAAAATCAAGATGGAGCCAATTAATATTACCAAATAAAGTTTGAAAATCATCAATGGTTGATTTCAACAGTTTGGGACACAAAATATCTTTGTTGTATAAGTTGACCCAAATATGAAGAAGTTATAGCTTGAACCCTTTGGAGGCCACTACTAGGCCTTTTATTAGTTAAATGGGATGTCAAAAATCAAGCAACTGTTTAAACCTTCAAATGTTATTTCATATTTGTAAAATATCTAAGCCCTATTTTAAATGCCATTTTTAATTTAGGACAGTTTTAAGCAGCCACACTTAACTAGGAGTTAAAAGAATTTTAAGTCATCTTTTAAAATATCCTGGGGCACTGGCCTCACACCTTTGTAGCTGCTCTACCTGGAGGCCACCCACACTTGTGTCTGAAAAGCTCTTAAAATTTTTTTTCTT